>JALAZF010000121.1:13950000-14258515 GCA_022829125.1 Lathyrus tuberosus
ATTGATTCAAAAATTAATTTCTCTCTGAGTTTTAATGATTTTGAGTTGATTCTTTTTTTAATAATTCACAAAAATGTTAAAATATTTTATTTTCCCAAAAAATTCCAAAAATATTATTTATTTCATATAATTGATATTTTTGCAAAGAATTAATATTTTAATTGTTTTTGACATTTTAAATATTTTTTCCACATTGATTTTGCAACTTTTAATGCTTTCTAATTATTTTGTAGGTCAATACTTAATTTTTGAAGCATTAATCCAAGATCACAATTTGCTTTTCACATGTTAAACAATTTAGATCATTTTAATTGAATTTTTATTCAATTAAATACATTTTTGAAAACAAATTAGGGTTTTTGGATTAATTCAACCCTCATAAATCATTTTCAAAACACTTTGGGCCTCTAATAGAGTGTAAGACCCAATCCTTTTTTGACCAAATCATTTTTGGGCCTCAGTGTATTGTATAAGTCCCGATACCATCAAAAACAAACGGCGCGATCGTCACCTTTTGAAAAATAACCTTTTGTGCCTCTCCTTGAGCTATAAGACCCATTCAAAACTTTTGGGCCTCTAATAGAGTGTAAGACCCAACCCCCTTTTAATTAAACATTTTGGGCCCCACTTATTGTATAAGTCCCTCTACGTTAAAAGAAAATATCGGCGTGATCGCCATTTCAAACGGAAAAATCAACTGGGCCTACCCTCGTGTTATAAGCCCCACTCTTTTTCTTTGAACTTTTTTGGGCCTCTTGAAAGAGTGTAAGACCCATCCCTTTGTACAGAAAAACATTTTGGGCCTCAGTCACTTGTATAAGTCCCTCTGTACAAATTCAAACAGTGCGCTCACTGATAAAACCCTGAGCCTCTCCTTGAGCTGTAAGCCCTAAATCTTTCTTTTTCAAAGCACTTTCTCCTTTGATTTTGAATATACTGTTGTTTTCAATCTTTCTTTGTTGAACAACTAACCAAACAGCATGGAAGCTCTACAACCGAGTAAGTGTTTATTGCTTTCATTTACCGCTTTCATATACATATAACTGTATTGTGGGGCTGTTTTCACTGTAAGTCTTCTTTCATAAACTCATATCAACTGTGTAATAATAGTATAGATATTTCGAGTTTCCCCGGCAACTACGTCTAGAACTAGGTGACGCCGTTTCGTTTATTCGTAGAAATAGACAACTAGATCCCCAATAGGATCACCAGATACAGTCTTCTCTTCGGTTGTCCTCATTAAGAATTGTCAAGAAACTCTATTCCCAGAGATGAATGTATTCTCCGTGAATGGCATCTTTGAGTTTCTTCCAAATTCTCGAACTTTCCTGACTTGATCTATTCCTTTTGAATAGCTTTCCTTGAATTTCTCGGGGTTTGGGGACCCACGGGCTTCTTAAAAGCATCGGCCTCCTCTTGGGCATCGTACAAGGACCCACAAGCTTCCTAAAAGCAACCCCGCCTCCTCTTGGGCTTAGTACAAGGACCCTACGGCTTCTTAGAAGTATTCACAGCCTCCTCTTAGGCTTCGTATAATGATCTCTTCCTCCGGGAATGATAGCCTTCTCTTGGGCATCGTACAAGGACCGACCGGCTTCTTAAAAGTTTCCAGCCTCCTCTTGGGCTTCGTACAAATTGTCCCGACGACCTCCTAGAGGTATAGGAACAGAACTTAGTCACCTTCATAGAACAGTCCTTTCATAGAGTCTACTACCATTTCTCAAAGCATGGTATAAAAGAGGACACTCTAGACTTGGACAGTCTAATCTCCTTGAGTCTCAAAGACATTCTCAAGTGACCCCTTCGTTAAATAGGAAGGAAACCCGTAGACTCGGACAGTCTCAATACCCTTCGGATTTCTCGATTCCTTAAAGAACAGGAATAACCTGGATTCTTGGATCAAATCCTTGATTACAGTGTTGCTCATATAAGAACTTATTTTCTCTTTTAAAATCAGTATACTGGACCTGTCACTTAACTGAAACAGTAACCACAGCCTCCTCTTGGGCTTTGTACAAAGATTCTCCCCAGCGGAGTCAAACAACGTTTAGCCTCTCTCTCGGGCTTTGTACGAGACACATAAGAGACTCCCTCGTTGAGTCAATCAACCTTTAGCCTCCATCTCAGGATTTATACGAGATACAAAAGGGTTCTTACTGAGCCAAACGAATTTTCGCCTCCATCTCGGGCTTCATACGAGATACCAAAAGATTCCCTCGTTGAGTCAAAAACCTTTTAGCCTCTCTCTCAGGCTTTGTACGAGACACATATTAGCCTCCTCTTAGGCTTTATATAAGAAAACCACTGGTTAATCCAATTAACCTTTTAACATCAAAACTGTGCCTCGTTCACAGTACACAAACATCAACAACTCCTCCCCCTTCATCTAATCGCTGTAAGCGGCAAGCCTCTGGATCATCTATATCCATGCCACTGTCCCTCTTTTAGCATGAGAAATTCCTAAGGAAAGATAGCATTGCTCTACACTGAGTTAAAGTCTTCTCCTTCAGGTTAAAATCCCTATAAAGGAAATTATGGCATTGCCGAATTCACAAATGCCGGTTAAAGTAATTCTCCTTTATAACCAGTCACCCAACAGTTGTGACAGACAAACCCTTCTTTAGAGATGACAAATTCTCTCTAAAGTTGAGACCTTTTAGCTTTATATCTTGGGCTTTGAACAAGATACAAATAGACTTTTCAGCTTCATATCTTGGGCTTTGAACAAGATACAAATCACCTTTCGCTTCACGTCTTGGGCTTTGAACAAGACACCAAAACAACCAATTTCCTCCCATAGAATAGGAGGAACTACGAACGCTCTGATTTCCCTGTTTCGGTAAACGGGAATACGTAGGCATAAGATTGAAAGAAAAATCTTAGCGAGCACACAAAACAAAAAACCCAAATCCCATACTCTCACATCAAAAAGCATCAGTCCTAACATCCTAATCCTTGTTCCCCGCCAGAAACCTTCTGTCTAGATAAAAAGAAAGAAACTGTATTGGCGAAAATAAAAATAACCAGTACAAAGGCCCCTCCACATTGATAGCATCCGTAACTTAACAGACCGCTGTTTAAACTCAGCATGGAAAGCAGGGTTAATTGGAGACATCTATTTCCCTTCCTTCATCAGCTCACAATAGGATAAAAAATGAATCGACCTGTAGTTTAAGCTCAAACCGCAGAGAGCGACCAGCGCTTAAGAACCGCGTCCAAAATCGCTCGCTATAGAAAAAATGGCGCCCACCGTGGGGCACGTCTCTGTTTTTCTTCTTCCTTTTCACCTCTTGTGTGAATACCACAGGTTGGGCCTTCCGCCGGGGAACCCAATTTCTATCAGGAACTTAAGATTCATAGCTTTAAAAGTCTAGGATGATTAGGACAAATATATATACTGCTTTTCCTAATTGCTATACATGTTTATTTTTCTGCTAATGGGAATGCGGGTGATGCCGTATGTGGAAAGATTGAGTATACACTTAAGATAAGTGATGGCGACGGGGTCGACCATCAACCTCAGTGGAGGCTGACCAACGCAACCCATTCTCTCACCTAGACAATGGGCCGGTTGTTAAGTCTGAGAAGCTGAGGAGCCAAACCTTTTCGTAGTGCAGAAACTATCAGAAATAGTTGTTACGCGATACTACCCTCATTTGAGGCTGGTGATCTATTCTCGGTGAATGGCACTTACTCTAAGATCGCTCTACAACTCGTTGGCGATCCGCTTGTTGTTTTGCTTTCCTGGGAGGAGCTGAGGATAATTAGTACAGGTACAAAAATCACCCTAGTATAAACCTTTGGGGGATGGGTAGAGCCTTGACTTCATGACAACGACCCTTTGACCCCATGTTTTTTCTATGCTTTTGTGTGCTGCATTCATGCATTCATTTAAAAAACATTAAAACATTCAAAAAAATCTTCTCTTCTAGTCTCTCTGTTTTTCAAATTAAACTAAGACTGTGATTGCAAATATCAGAGAAAGGGATTGCACTAATGGATTTCGGTAGAAGGAGAACTCATACGTACACCTTCAAGGTTCCAAAACTAGAGGATTTGAGAAGGTTAGCAAGGATGATCACTAACCCAGAGGCTTTTAGAGCCAAGCACGGAGGTTTGCTACCACTGTTAAGAGTCCATGTGATTGAGGGAATCATGGATTCGCTCATTCAGTTTTATGATCCAGTTTATCACTGTTTCACATTCCCGGATTACCAGCTAGCACCAACGCTGGAGGAGTATTCTCATCTGATCGATTTACACATCACAGATCGAGCTCCATTTTCTGGACTGGAAGAAATTCCAAAGAATCAGACCATTGCAAGAGCAATTCATTTGGACGAGTCTGAGGTTAGGACTCACCTAACTACTAAGGGTGGCATCCAAGGTTTGCCAGCCCAGTTCTTGACAAAGAAAGCCCTGTATTTCGCCAGTATAGGAAACGTGACTGCTTTTGAAAGCATCTTTGTCTTACTCACCTACGGGTTATTTTTGTTTCCCAACATCAATAACTTCGTCGATATTAACTCCATTAAGATTTTTCTCATTGGAAATCCTGTGCCGACTTTGCTCGCAGATGCGTATCATTCTGTACACTTGGGAAATTTGTACAACAGAGGGGAGATCACATGTTGTGTACCTCTGCTTTACAAATGGTTTATCTCTCACTTGCCCAAGTCTGCTGCTTTTTGGGATTGCAAGAGTGCCTTACGTTGGTCGCAGAAGATCATGTCTCTTACCAACTCTGATATAGATTGGTGCAATAGGATTTATGAGGGAATCAGAATCATTGACCGTTGTGGAAACTTCCCCAACGTACCCCTCATAGGAACTAAAGGAGGAATCAACTACCATCCGGTGTTGGTTCGCCGTCAATTTGGATACCCGATGAGGCACATCCCACTGGGTGTTCATCTGGAAGGTCTTTTCTTCAAGGAAGGAGAAAATGACAGAGCACTAAAGATGGAAATAGTGCATGCTTGGAAGCATGTTCGTAAGAAAGGACGAGAGTCTCTAGGAAAACCAGACTGTGTCTCGGTGGAGTCTTATCTCCATTGGGTACAAACTAGAGCTCTCAAGCTAAAAATGTCTTATCCTCGTTACGGAATTCTTCCGCCGAAGGAATCTGTCATGTACTTCATGACGGAAACTGAAAAGCTTCAGGTTACTCTCAACAAAGTTCAACGGGAGAGAAGGTCTTGGAAGAACAAGTACCGCACCCTCGACGTAGAGTGCATCAAAATACAGCAATTACTGAAAGAAAAAGATGCTCTGATTGAAATTATGGAGCAGCATGCTGTAGAGAATCAAGATGACCAAAGGAATTTGCTCGCTCCTTTCACCTGGCAAAGGAATGACAACCCGACAACGGCCCAAGAGCCCCGGTCAAAGAAAAGGAAGATACCAGAATCAGCACCCGATTTCTCTTCAGAGAGGACTCGGGACCCATTAGTTTAGGTTTTTGTTTCTGCACCTTGTAATCTACTGTATTTCCATTTTTGTAATCCTTTGAATTCAATAAAAAGGGGTTTCCCCACCGTTTGATATTTGCAATCTAATTGTCGAAGTTTATTTTGATTAAACCTTAAACAATTAATATAATCATTGCATTCATCATTTACCTACGAATCTCACATTTGTGTCTCGGTTCTAGAGTCAAACTGTCTCATTCGTATAATACTCAGGCCAATCGTCAGAAAAAGATGGATGATCTTGAGGAAGAAAACAGAGAGTTGAAGGAAGAGATCGACGCTCTGAGAGAGGATATGAGAAAGCTTCGTAACGACATGCAAGCCATGGCGGAAGCTCAGCTACAACGAACTGTGATCTCAGAGATCACCTCAACGCCCATAGTGGAGAAGTATGATCCTAGGTATCAGATGCCGAAAGATCGTCCCTGGGGCATGCCTGTTAACTATATCCCGGAAGGATATGTTCCGCCGATCACTGAGGATCAGGGAATCACAACAGAATCTGCTGGGCCTGAAGGTTACAAACTTCGGGAAAGCGAAGATGCCAGGGGCATACTGAAGACTCCTGAAGGTTACAAACTTCGGGAGACACCAAGACTCATTACCGTAGTTACGGTACCACCCCCTGTGGTGCACACTGTCCCGGAAGGACAGATTCCACAGACATCTTCTGGTAAGAAGGAAACTATGTTTGATAGAAGGGAGGAATTCCAGGAGCAGTTCTTGGAAATGCAGAAGGAACTGTAAGCCATTCGCGGTCAGGATTTATTTGGAAAGGACGCCGCAGATCTCTGCTTGGTCCCAAATGTGAAAGTCCCGCACAAATTTCAAGTGCCCGACTTTGAAAAGTACAAGGGTAACTTTTGCCCTCAAAGCCATCTGGTGATGTACGCTCGGCGAATGTCAGCTCAGACGGAGAATCAGGACCTACTGATTCATTACTTCCAGAATAGTTTAACCGCTGCCGCACTCAAATGGTACATGGGTTTAAACCGTACTATGATCAGTACATTCAGAGATCATGGTACTGCCTTCGTCCAACAATACAAATACAATTTGGACATGGCACCCGACAGAGATCAACTCAGATCGATGTCGCAAAAGGACAAGGAAACCTTTAAGGAGTATGCTCAAAGGTGGCGTGAAATTGCCGCTCAAATTTGTCCACCTCTTGAGGAAAAAGAGATGACAAAGATCTTCTTAAAGACCTTAAGCTCATTTTACTATGACCGAATGGTTGCCAGTGCACCCAGTGACTTCACCAAAATGGTCGGCATGGGCGTACGTCTTGAGGAAGCCGTCCGAGAAGGACATCTGGTAAAAGACGCTGGATTGGCGAGCGGTACTAAAAAATACGGTAGTGCTCTCCCTAAGAAAAAAGAGCAAGATATTGGGAATATCTCTCTCGGAAAGCAAAGGCGACGTTATCAACCGGTAGCAGCTGTAACTCCTGCTATCAACCCTACGTCTATTCCTACGTATCAACCTCAGGTTGCGCAAAGCCAACCTGACCAACAAAGGACACAACAGCCTCTTCAGCAAGCTCGTCCTCTATATAACAACAACCGTACAACACGGCCACCAGGATTTGATCCTATACCCGTAACGTACGCAGAGCTGATACCATTACTACTGGCTATGGGGCACATTCAGACTAAATCTCCACTTACAGTACCGGAAAATCTGCCTTTTTGGTTTAAGGTGGATCAGACATGCCCTTATCATCAAGGAGGTCCAGGGCATAACATAGAGACTTATCTCAATTTCAAGTCCGACGTGCAAAAACTTGTTAGGAGCGGGGTCTTATCCTTCAAGGATACAAATCCTAATGTTCTCATGAACCCGCTGCCTCAACACGAGAAGGCTGCAGTCAATTTGATAGAAGGAGAGACTAACGATGTCTATCAAATTCACGATGTACTCTTGTTGAAAACCAATATGGTCAAGATGCATTGTAGACAGAGTGGATATGGCCATGTGCCACCTCATAATTATCACCAGTGTGATATCTGCTCTAAAGACAACCAGGGATGTTCTGTGGTGCAAGCAGCTCTACAGGAACAAATGGATCTTGGATGGATCCAAGAGCACCGAGTTCGTGGAGTTAACATGGTCTACACAAACTCTAACATCATTCAGAACCACGACATCCGTGCAATGAATGTCAACTTGGTGGCAATGCACTCAAGGCAAAGCCAGTATCATAATCTGCCGCGACACGATTACAGTTCCTGTCTGATTTGCTCGGTAAACAAACAGGGATGCTCTTTCATACAGGAGGCCCTCCAGCGTCAGATGGATCTTGGATGGATCCAAGACTACCATGATAGGAACTCCTATCAAATCAACATGGTTCAGATCTTCGATATTCGCGTGATGAATACCAACCTGGTAGAGTTGCATGCTGAGCAGGTCCGACTCGGATTCTTAACGTCACATAACTATCAAAGTTGTAAGGCAGGTTGCCAAAACGATCGAGGTTGTACCCTTGTCCAGGAGGCACTTCAGCACTTGTTAAATCACTGGTGGATGCCAATTTATATGGATGAAGATACTCAACAGATTAGTATCAATAACAGGAATCCTACTCGGCGTCAGAGTCAGGACGTCCGATCTGTGGAAGTTAACCTAGTGAGGTTACATTGTATTCAAAGTGGGCGTGGCCAGGTGCCACCACACAATTATGACCGTTGTAGCGTCTGTTCGGAAAGTAACCAAGGGTGTTACCTTGTGAGAGCAGCTCTTCAGGGTCAGGTGGACCGTGGAGAAATTCGTCCATATCCAGGTTCTAGACCCATCAACTGGACGCCGAACTACCTTGCCGATCAAGTTGAGGATGTTGTCACGATCTCTGGTCATCACGGGACCAGGGATGTTTTTGCCATTATCCCTCTACTTTACGAATCTAAAGTTCCCAACCGGGAACAGATCGAGATTAATTATGATGGTCAGAAAAACCAGAAGGTTCCCATAATCATCTATCTACCGGGACCACTACCATATGAATCATCTAAGGCTATCCCTTACAAATACGGTGCAACAACCATTGAAAATGGAAAGGAAATTCCATTACCCTCCGTCGTGAATATTACAGACATCAGTCAAGTAACACGGAGCGGTAGAATCTTCAACCGAGGGGTTGGGGAACTTAACAAAGAAAAGGAACTTCAGACGGAAGCTCCTGATCTACCAGTCATTCAATACAGTAATCCCGACCTTTCGAAAAATAATGATGAGATGCTGAAGCTCATCCAAAGGAGTGAATACAACATTGTTGATCAACTATTACAGACTCCTTCAAAGATCTCGGTATTATTGCTGTTACTCAGTTCAGAAGCCCACAGGGAGGCTCTACAGAAAGTCTTGGAGCAAGCCTTTGTGGAACAGGATGTAACAATCAGACAGTTCGATAGCATTGTCTCTAACATCACTTCCTGCAATAATTTGGGATTTAGTGATGAGGAATTACCTGAAGAGGGTCGCCGTTATAACATGGCGCTCAATATCACAGTTAACTGCCAGGACGATGCTTTAGCCAACGTACTGGTAGACACAGGGTCAGCCCTGAATGTTATGCCGAAGTCCACTTTGATGCAATTATCATTCAAAGGCCCTCCGATGAGAATCAGCGAGGTCGTCGTCAAAGCATTCGACGGATCCAGAAAAACAGTTATCGGTGAAGTTGATCTTCCCATAACTATCGGTCCTCACACTTTCCAAGTCACTTTCCAGGTCATGGACATCCGAGCAACGTACAGTTGCTTATTAGGAAGACCTTGGATACATCAGGCTGGAGCGGTCACTTCGACCCTTCACCAAAAGCTAAAGTTCGTCAAGAACGATCAACTTGTCACAGTTTGTGGGGAACAAGCCTTGCTTGTGTGTAACTTGTCACCGTCTACTGGTATAGAACTCGAGGAGGTTATTGGAACTCAGTTCCAAGCATTGTCGGTAAGCAAGAACAATCAGTTCAGAGGAGGAACCTCGATTTCCTCATACAAAGATGCTATCAAAGCGGTCGATGTAACGCCCCGATTTGTTTAATTCTATTTATTTATTTCATTTATTTGAATTTTGTGAAATGTGTGAATTTATTGCATTTTACCTGCTAATTGAGTTAATTTGTTAATTTCTCTGATAGGTAAAATATTTTCAATAAATTATAATTTTTTTTTCAACTTTTATTTCATGAAAATATATTCCTTCGCTGTTTATGTTTTATCGCATTTTGAGAGCGTTTGGGAGATATTTGAGCGTAAGGGCAAAATGGTCATTTTGGGTAGTTAGATATTTTGTTATAAATAGAAAGTGGAAAGAAAAAGAGAGAAAAGAAAATAGAGAGAAAGAAAAGAGAAGATAGAAAGGAAGAGGAAAGAAAAGAGGAGAAAGAGAAGAAAATCGAAGATTCTCCGTTTCAAGCACGATTAATCGGGTAAGGGTGAGAAGTTTCAATTATATCTTGCTTGTGTATGTATATGTGTTGTTTGTTGTAATTGTTTTGGTTATTTCGCAACTTTTCGTATCGATTGGAATTAGGAGCAATTGATAGAAATCGATGTTTTCACGGATGAAATTCGATATAAACCGCGTAGAATACTCGTTGATTATGTCTAAACATGTTTTGGTTGTTCTGTTATGAATTAGAAGGGTTTGGGTGGTAAAAATTATGTATTTTGGTCCCATATGACCTAGGTTGACGCTGCTGCGAATTCTGGGTTTCGCGGGTTCGCCTAGCGAACCCCAGCGAAGGAACGGGCGAACGTTCGCTAGAAGGTTCGCCTAGCGAACTTTATGATTGTTTTCCACTGCCTTGGTTCGCTAGGGTTCGCCTAGCGAATATTGGAGTGAACATGATATTTTCCAATTTTGTTTTCGTCGTAATTTTCAAACCGTAAGTCCGTTTTGGTCGCCGTTCGAAGCGTTGGAAAGCTAATGAATTATTATTTCTTTTAAAAATGGGTTGGAGGTCATTAGATGATTTATTTAAGTCGTGGTTTTGAAAAAGTGTTGGGTTGTCGGATTTTTACCGTCGTATTGATGTGCGATCGATGTGTTATTATGCTATATGCTTTTGATATGTAACATGTAGCTTGTGTGCTGTTATATGATGTGAATATACATGATGGAATGTTGTGATGATGGTTTGTGGCCTTGTGGCAAATATGTGCATTGTGTTGGATTAGACTTCGAGGCGAGATTAATGATGTTGTTGTGTGGTAAAAATACATTGTTTGATTGAATATCAATGTATGTTGTTATGATGTGTCGTGGGTAGCCTTTGTGGTGTGAATCCCTTGTGGAAGTCATTGTGATTTGTATGATTGTTGTGGTAGGTGATGAAATGCATTGTTTGAATTGTTTTCAATGCATGAATATGATGATGTGTATATTGGTGGTGTAACATACAATGTGGCATTGATATTAATGTGTATGCCTTGTATGATGTGGAGTAATGATAGTGCATGTGATGACATGTTGTGATGATAAAGTGTGGCCGAAAGGCAAATGAATGTGATATGTTGTAATTGGTTTTATATGCATGTTTATGATTACATGTATGTGTGAAAATGAATTGCTTACGTGAAGTTTAATAAATACTAATTGGTGGCCATATGGAAAGAAAATGCATTGTTGGATTGATTTCTAATGCATGAATAAAGATGGTGAAATAATTCATATTGATGAATTGTATGTGATTGTAAGAGATGAATGCATGACAATGTTTGTATACATGTATGCATTATAAGAATGTCTTGAGTCATTTTGTATGTGAAGCATAATGATGTACATTCTTGTGTTGAGTGATTCTAATGAGAATCCGTTGTAATGTCGTGTGCCTATGTGAGGTGTGAGCGATGATTACAAAAGATTGTGTGCCTATGTGAGGTGTGAGCAATCGGATCGTGTGCCCGCGTGTGGGGTGTGAGCGATCGGGTCATGTGCCCAGGTGGGGTGTGAGCGATCCATAAACATTGTGTGCCCATGTGGGGTGTGAGCAATGGGTGAACATCGTAGGCCCGACGGGGAGTTACATTGGTAACGAGCGATGGTTCCAGCAAAGTTCCTGAGTGAACTTGAGATGATTGAGTCGGTACCGCATTGCATTTGCATAGACACGTGAGTCGGTCTCTATGATTTGCATTTATCATCTCTATATTTGTGCATTGATGAATAAACATAAATATGTATGTTTATGTGGAGTGATAAGAATTGTGGAAGTGTGCATGATGAATATGCTTGGTTTTGTACATATATACATTGTGATGTATATGAGTGAGTTGTGATGAATTGTGGTGAGAATTGTGAATGGATGCGTTATGTGTGGAAAATCATGATTTGATTTATTATGTGTGATATGTTGTATTTGTGGCATGCTATATGTGTTAGTATGTGATGGTATGGGTGAGATAATTCATTCATGTGTTTGAATGTGTGTTTGCATATTATTATACAATCTTGATTTAGTTGTTATTTCTCACCCTTCTGCTGTTTTATGATGCTCTATGAGGCATTGCAGATTAGAGTTGCTGGAGGTCTTTTGTGGAGACTAGCCCTCCGTTCTGTTGTCGGTCTTGGTGTCTGCTCTGATACGTAGCACGAGAGTCGGGGAAACGATTATGTTATTTATGTATATAATTGTTGAATATATTTGGTACTACCTTTATAAGGAAAAGTTTCCCAATTGAGGGTAATCTATTTTACGCTATGAATCAAATTTATGAGCAGGGATGATGTTTTGTTTATTTAAATGTGACATCCTTGTTTCTGTCGGAAAAATAAATTTTTAGTTACTCTGATGTTATTTATGTATTATTTATTCGCGAGGGGAATTGGGGTGTTACATTAGTGGTATCAGAGCAGGTCGGTCCGTCCGGCCAAGTTGTTGAGTCAGTTGGTGTGACAGTTGAATACTGTCGTTGTTGTTTGTCTCTTAGTACGTGATATGTGTGTGAAACACTATCAGTGCTTTCTGGTTTTCTAATATTTTGTCTTCAGGATTGAGAATCAGATAAGTGGGGGAGAAGCTTGTACTTCTCCAAGTTACTTCGTTTGTCTGCCGTTGGTTGCAAGAGTGTAAGTGTTGTTTGGACAATGTTATTCCCAGTTCCGGCGGGAATGCGGAGGTAAGGTTTATGTCAACTAAGGATTTGTGCCTTAGGTAGTTTTGTGTATAAGATACAAGAAATACTATTATAGTTTGGTGAAGATAGTTTATGCCCCATCATGATTGTCGGTTGTCTATTGACAAATTGAGGAACTGATCACCCTAAACTCTTGTTGATAGCAGACGGAAATTATGTTGGATGGAATAGACGTGTCTTTCCGGCTTTGATAGTGGGTACAATGAATTGTTTGGAATTAAGCAGGTGATTACGGATTATTTCGATGAGTTGATGAAGATTCTTATACTGGAAGATGAGACGGATTAGAGGCCTTGGTATGTTGGTCCAGTTGGGAAGTTTTGAGAGAGAATGAGTGGGCATCGTTAATGGTTGTTCTCAGAGAGAAGAGGGTGAACTCAAATTTGACGAAGGTGAAGATTTGAGGTTGGATCTGCTAAGTAAGTAGAAAACTCTTAGTAGATGGGACTAACATGTTTGTTTGGTCTGTGATGATAGTGTTCTGGAAATTGGCAGGAAGTCACAGTGTTGGGCCGTCAGTTGTGCATGGTTTTCAGATGTGTTATGGATGGAACATTAAGGTGTTGTCTTAGGGAGCTCCGGTATGGTTAGTAACAAAAAGGAAGGATGGTTGAATGGAATAACAAGTATGATGCATATGATGGTATTGGTATTGAGACTATGGAAAGCGGGACTTAGAGTTCTGGTGAGGTTTAGAGTCTTTGGAATTTTAGAGCATTAATGGAAATTTTGAGAAAACCTTAAGGGTGGATGTAATATTTGAGAGTTCTTTTGGGATGGTTGTTGCTACAAGTGGGGATTTATGGAATTTGGACTGTTAAGAGAAGAAATTGTGTATGGGTTACTAACAGTTGATTAAGGTAACGATTGAGAATAAGTGTCCACTTTCATGAATAGATAACTGGAATGGTTTGGTTGAGTTTGAGTGAAATCGCAATTGGATGGAATGTTTGATAAGAGTGGTGAATGGTGTGAGTTGAGGCTTTGATTGATTTAATGTGAGTCTGGACAAGTTTGAATGAGGTTTGGTTTGTTTGGACATTACAACGTGCAGTGATGTTGTTCAGTGATAGTAATGCGCCTGTAATATTTGTGGAGTAGAGGAATCGTACCTTCCATATTTATGTGGGTTTGAAAATGTTTTGGGTTGAAAAATGTGGATTTTGGGGTTTCAAACAGCGCTGAAGGATTCTGAGTTTTCGCAGGTTCGCCCAGCGAACCAATCAGCGAAGGTTCGCTACGGGTATTCGCCTAGCGAAGGCGTGAGCGAAGGTTCGCTAGAGTGTTCGCCTAGCGAAGTTTGGGTGTTTTGAAGGTGGGTAGTTGCTGCCTTGGTTCGCTAGAGGGTTCGCCTAGCGAACTTTGTGTCTGCTTTTATCTAACAGTTGGTTCGCTGGAACATTCGCCTAGCGAAGGAGGTAGCGAATGCTCGCTAGGAGGTTCGCCTAGCGAACATGACAGTTTATGCAGTTTTGTTTCCTTCATAACTTTTGAATTGTAACTCGGATTGAGGCACGATCGGATGGTTGGAATTCCTGATGAGTTATGACTTTAGTTGGAATTATCCTATTGGCGGAATTAATGTCGTGCATGATGAGTTAAGTCGAAGGTTTTATGCATATGTCTGCTTGATGGTTAAAGAGTGGGAACTTTTGGGAGAATTTAGAGATTTGGGTTGGTGTGTGAATTGACATCTGATAGTGTGAGGTTGGGTATATTAACAGTGAACAGAGATATTTGGTGAATATGAGAAAGAGTTAGATTTTGGATGTGAGATTGGTACTTTTGATGGTTACGAGTAATCAGAGTGCGCAACGGAAGCGTGATGAGGCATATTTTGTATATGCGTGTGTGACAAGGATGTTTGTATTCTGGTTTGGTTGTTGTTGTTGAGGCGGTTGTGTCTTGGAACTTTATGTTCTTGTTTGTGTTGTTGCCTCGTTTCCATCGTGATGGTTCGAGTGCATGTAGCTAATTCCTGTATGCGGAATTAGGGGAGGGTTACCTATGGTGAGGGTAATGATCCTGTTGTGTTTCGGTTCAAGAGTGAACCTGTGTGTTCGTAGCTTGGGTTTTCCTGTGAGTCGTGAGTTAGTCGTCAAGTGCATTGTATGGGCTTTGCATCTTGTCGTTGTAGTTATCGTCGTAGTCGTGTTAGTAAGGTGGTTTGTCAGTTTGTGTTATTCGTGGTGTGCCTTTTGTTGGCATGTTAGTTGGTTAGTCGGATGCGAGAGTCATATCCGGAGTTGTTCGTATCAGTTATATTTTCGAGGACGAAAATGTCTAAGTGGGGGAGAGTTGTAACGCCCCGATTTGTTTAATTCTATTTATTTATTTCATTTATTTGAATTTTGTGAAATGTGTGAATTTATTGCGTTTTACCTGCTAATTGAGTTAATTGGTTAATTTCTCTGATAGGTAAAATATTTTTAATAAATTATAATTTTCTTTTCAAATTTTATTTCATGAAAATATATTCCATCGCTGTTTATGTTTTATCGCATTTTGAGAGCGTTTGGGAGATATTTGAGCGTAAGGGCAAAATGGTCATTTTGGGTAGTTAGATATTTTGTTATAAATAGAAAGTGGAAAGAAAAAGAGAGAAAAGAAAATAGAGAGAAAGAAAAGAGAAGATAGAAAGGAAGAGGAAAGAAAAGAGGAGAAAGAGAAGAAAATCGAAGATTCTCCGTTTCAAGCACGATTAATCGGGTAAGGGTGAGAAGTTTCAATTATATCTTGCTTGTGTATGTATATGTGTTGTTTGTTGTAATTGTTTTGGTTGTTTCGCAACTTTTCGTATCGATTGGAATTAGGAGCAATTGATAGAAATCGATGTTTTCACGGATGAAATTCGATATAAACCGCGTAGAATACTCGTTGATTATGTCTAAACATGTTTTGGTTGTTCTGGTATGAATTAGAAGGGTTTGGGTGGTAAAAATGATGTATTTTGGTCCCATATGACCTAGGTTGACGCTGCTGCGAATTCTGGGTTTCGCGGGTTCGCTAGCGAAGGAACGGGCGAACGTTCGCTAGAAGGTTCGCCTAGCGAACTTTATGACTGTTTTCCACTGCCTTTGTTCGCCTAGCGAATACTGGAGCGAACATGATATTTTCCAATTTTGTTTTCGTCGTAATTTTCAAACCGTAAGTCCGTTTTGGTCGCCGTTCGAAGCGTTGGAAAGCTAATGAAATATTCTTTCTTTTAAAAATGGGTTGGAGGTCATTAGATGATTTATTTAAGTCGTGGTTTTGAAAAAGTGTTGGGTTGTCGGATTTTTACCGTCGTATTGATGTGCGATCGATGTGTTATTATGCTATATGCTTTTGATATGTAACATGTAGCTTGTGTGCTGTTATATGATGTGAATATACATGATGGAATTTTGTGATGATGGTTTATGGCCTTGTGGAAAATATGTGCATTGTGTTGGATTAGACTTCGAGGCGAGATTAATGATGTTGTTGTGTGGTAAAAATACATTGTTTGATTGAATATCAATGTATGTTGTTATGATGTGTCGTGGGTAGCCTTTGTGGTGTGAATCCCTTGTGGAAGTCATTGTGATTTGTATGATTGTTGTGGTAGGTGATGAAATGCATTGTTTGAATTGTTTTCAATGCATGAATATGATGATGTGTATATTGGTGGTGTAACATACAATGTGGCATTGATATTAATGTGTATGCCTTGTATAATGTGGAGTAATGATAGTGCATGTGATGACATGTTGTGATGATAAAGTGTGGCTGAAAGGCAAATGAATGTGATATGTTGTAATTGGTTTTATATGCATGTTTATGATTACATGTATGTGTGAAAATGAATTGCTTACGTGAAGTTCAATGTATGCTAATTGGTGGCCGTATGGCAAGAAAATGCATTGTTGGATTGATTTCTAATGCATGAATAAAGATGGTGAAATAATTCATATTGATGAATTGTATGTGATTGTAAGAGATGAATGCATGACAATGTTTGTATACATGTATGCATTATAAGAATGTCTTGAGTCATTTTGTATGTGAAGCATAATGATGTACATTCTTGTGTTGAGTGATTCTAATGAGAATTCGTTGTAATGTCGTGTGCCTATGTGAGGTGTGAGCGATGATTACAAAAGATTATGTGCCTATGTGAGGTGTGAGCAATCGGATCGTGTGCCCGCGTGTGGGGTGTGAGCGATCGGGTCGTGTGCCCAGGTGGGGTGTGAGCGATCCATAAACATTGTGTGCCCATGTGGGGTGTGAGCAATGGGTGAACATCGTAGGCCCGACGGGGAGTTACATTGGTAACGAGCGATGGTTCCAGCAAAGTTCCTGAGTGAACTTGAGATGATTGAGTCGGTACCGCATTGCATTTGCATAGAGTCGTGAGTCGGTCTCTATGATTTGTATTTATCATCTCTGTATTTGTGCATTGATGAATAAACATAAATTTGTATGTTTATATGGAGTGATAAGAATTGTGGAAGTGTGCATGATGAATATACTTGGTTTTGTACATATATACATTGTGATGTATATGAGTGAGTTGTGATGAATTGTGGTGAGAATTGTGAATGGATGCGTTATGTGTGGAAAATCATGATTTGATTTATTATGTGTGATATGTTGTATTTGTGGCATGCTATATGTGTTAGTATGTGATGGTATGGGTGAGATAATTCATTCATGTGTTTGAATGTGTGTTTGCATATTATTATACAATCTTGATTTAGTTGTTATTTCTCACCCTTCTGCTGTTTTATGATGCTCTATGAGGCATTGCAGATTAGAGTTGCTGGAGGTCTTTTGTGGAGACTAGCCCTCCGTTCTGTTGTCGGTCTTGGTGTCTGCTCTGATACGTAGCATGAGAGTCGGGGAAACGATTATGTTAGTTATGTATATAATTGTTGAATATATTTGGTACTACCTTTATAAGGAAAAGTTTCCCAATTGAGGGTAATCTATTTTACGCTATGTATCAAATTTATGAGCAGGGATGATGTTTTGTTTATTTAAATGTGACATCCTTGTTTCTGTCAAAAAAATAAATTTTTAGTTACTCTGATGTTATTTATGTATTATTTATTCGTGAGGGGAATTGGGGTGTTACAGTCGAGAGTACCGATACAACAGGATGGGGATAGCTTGTCGTTCCTACTGACAATAAAACAAAGAAGGGTCTTGGTTTTTCCGCAATTTGTACCCTGACAGCTGCCAATGATGAAAGTCTTCATCCCCTTCAAAACTTCTTCCACAGTGGAGGTTTTCTTCACCCGGTATCCCAAGCAGTACATGCTATTAATGAGGAAGATCCCTCCGACATGGATGAAGAATGGAAGTCCTATCTGAACGAGGACGGTTATATGTCTCAGGAAGAGGTACCTATGCATTTTTGCTTTCCCACAAAAATTCCGAGATTTATACCACGGTCAGACGTCGAAATGATCTACAGGGATTGTGATCCGGAAGGATGTCGTGCTCTGCCAAATTCATTAGAGGAGGACACTCCGATGAAAGACAATTTTGACCATAATTACTATGGCCCAATGGATGGTCTGCCAATGTGGCAACCTTACCCAGGAAACTTGGGGCAAGAGAGTCAGCCGAGTAATGAAACTCAGCTGACCATCATTGAACAGAATACCTGTGTCCCCACCATGTCATGGGATCAACACTCAGGTCATTCAGAAACTACTCAACATGAAGATGAATTTGCAACGTTTGCAGGACTAGAATTCATCAACTATGCTTTTCCCGAGGTCAACGTCATCGAGAGAGATGACTCCTCCATTTCCAAAGAAGTTTGGGACACTCTGGGACAACCGAGTGGAAAATACGGCTATATGGTCAGGTACACCGCTCCCGAAAGCTCTCGTATCAGGCTCGAAGATATCCAGCCTACTGGATGGGGAGGTACAGCTGAGAGCACAAATGCTCTGCATAATACAACTAAGGAATTCTCCTATGACAACTCTGCCTGGGAGACAGATTCCAATGATCCCGCTCCACCAGAAATCAACGTCGTTTCTGAAGACAAATCAAGGAAGGTGCCAGACTTTGTGATTCACCGAGGAGTTCGCCGCCAATGGGTTGCTGTCGAGGTTCCGAAGATCGTTCACCAGTCAAAGTAATTGCCATCTTTAGCCTTTCACCCTGCCCAGGTGAAACGGATGTTTTGATAGGGCTCGCTTTCTGTAAATATCCCTCTTCGCTTCGCCCAAAGCGACAGAGTTTTGTTTTATAGGGCTATAGTTTCAAGAATCGACTTGTTCATTAATAAAATAACGTCGTTCTGTAATTTTCGCATTAATTGTTGTTTTCTCTTTTTGTTTTTTCAGAAAATGGTAATCCTAAAAAAACAATTCAATAATAAAAAACAAGCAGTAAAATGAATGCACTGCACACACTTGCATCTCCTCTATCTCTTCTAAACACGAATCATCACGTTATGCAGATTGCTTGTTTTAAACCCAGTTGAAACATACGATCCGATGCCTTCTCCCAACTTTGAGTTCCCGGTATTCGAGGCTGAAGAAGAAAATGACAACGAAATTCCAGAAGAGATCCCCCGACTACTCAGACAAGAGGAAAGGTCCATTGAACCTCACAAAGAACCGTTGGAAACGGTAAACTTGGGTTCAGAGCAAGAGAGAAAAGAAATCAGGATTGGGGCACTGCTCAGTCCAACTGCCAGAGAGAGTTTGATAAAGCTTCTCAGAGGATTTCCCGATGAATTCGCTTGGTCCTATCAGGATATGCCGGGGTTGGATACCAGCATCGTGGAACATCACTTACCGTTAAGATTGGAATGTCCGCCAGTAAAGCAAAGGTTGAGACGGACTCACCCGGACATGGCCATCAAAATCAAAGAGGAGGTGCAGAAACAGATTGACGCGGGTTTCCTCGCTACGTCAGAATATCCTCGATGGTTAGCCAATATCATACCCGTTTCGAAAAAGGATGGAAAGGTCAGAATGTGTGTCGATTACCGAGATCTGAACAAGGCAAGTCCAAAGGACGACTTTCCTTTACCACACGTTGACGTGCTGGTGGACAGTACAGCAAAGTTCAAAGTTTTTTCCTTCATGGATGGATTCTCGGGCTATAACCAGATCAAAATGGCGCCGAAAGACATGGAGAAAACTTTGTTCATTACACCATGGGGCACCTTTTGTTACAAGGTGATGTCGTTCAGTTTGAAGAACGCCGGGACAACCTATCAAAGGGCCATGACTACTCTTTTCATGACATGATACACAAAGAAATCGAGGTATATGTCGATGATATGATTGCAAAATCAAAAACAGAGAGTGAGCACGTTGAACATCTGTCAAAATTGTTCGAACGTCTAAGAAAATTCAACCTCCGCTTGAATCCCAACAAGTGCACCTTCGGTGTCCGTTCAGGGAAACTACTAGGGTTCATCGTCAGCCAGAAAGGAATTGAGGTTGATCCTGACAAGGTCAAGGCCATTCAAGAAATGCCTTCTCCAAAAACTGAAAAACAAGTCAGAGGATTCTTGGGACGGTTGAACTACATCTCCAGATTCATATTCCTTATGACCGCCACGTGTGCGCCGATTTTCAAGTTACTTAAAAAGAACCAGGATTGCGTTTGGTCAGAAGATTGCCAAACTGCCTTCGACAGTATTAAGGAATACCTGTTGAATCTGTCGATTCTATCACCTCCAGTGGAAGGAAGACCACTGATCATTTACCTCACAGTCCTAGAGGACTCAATGGGATGTGTACTTGGCCAACAAGACGAAACCAAAAGGAAAGAGTCTTCCATCTACTATTTGAGCAAGAAATTTACCGACTGCGAAACTCGGTACACGATGCTTGAGAAAACTTGTTGCGCTTTGGCTTGGGCAGCCAAACTTCTTCGCCAATACATAATTCGTCACACTACTTGGTTAATCTCTGAAATGGATCCAATCAAGTATGTATTCGAAAAGCCTGCTCTCACGGGAAGAATTGCTCGTTGGCAGATGCTGTTATCAGAATATGACATAGAGTACCACGCTCAGAAAGCCGTTAAAGGAAGTATTTTAGCCGATCATTTGGCTCATCAACCGATTGACGATCAAGAATCAACCGGGTTTGACTTCCCAGACGAAGATGTCATGTATCTAAAAATGAAAGATTGTGATGAACCATTACCCAATCAAGGGCCAGAACCAGGTTCCCAATGGGGACTTATCTTTGACAGAGCAGTTAATCATTACGGAAATGGAATTGGGGCAATCATTGTTACCCCTAAGGGTACCCACATTCCTTTCACTGCTAGACTTACGTTCAAATGTACGAACAATGAGGCCGAATACGAAGCTTGTATTATGGGTCTCGAAGTAGCGATTGATTTAAGGATCAAAAACTTGGACGTATACGGCGACTCAGCCTTGGTTATCAATCAGATAAAAGGAGATTGGAACACATACCAATCAGGATTGATTCCTTACAAAGACTACGCAAGAAGGTTGCTACCTTTCTTCAACAGAGTTGAGTTTCATCATATCCCTCGTGAGGAGAATCACATGGCTGATGCATTAGCCACTCTCTCTTCCATGATTAGTGTAGGTCAATGGAATGACATACCTAAGATCGACATCATGCGCCTTGAAAGGCCCGCTTACATCTTCACGATTGAAGCAGTCATAGACGACAGACCTTGGTATCACGATATCAAATGCTTCCTTCAGAAACAAGAGTACCCATCTGGGGCACTCAGAAAAGACAGGAAAACCCTCAGAAGATTGGCTGGAAACTTCTTCCTGAGCGGTGACACTCTCTATAAGAGAAATTTTGACATGGTCTTGCTCCGATGCGTCGACAGACCAGAAGCAGACATGCTTATGAAAGAAATTCATGAAGGATCCTTTGGCACTCATGCCAACGGACATACAATGGCGAGAAAAATTCTAAGAGCAGGGTACTATTGGTTGACAATGGAATCCGACTGCTACAAGTACATGAGGAGGTGTCACAAGTGTCAGATATACTCTGACAAAATTCATGTACCACTATCACATCTCAAAGTTCTCTCTTCCCCATAGCCATTTTCCATATGGGGAATCGACATGATCGACATGATTGAGCCTAAGGCTTCAAACGGACATCGGTTCATCCTAGTAGTCGTCGACTATTTCACTAAGTGGGTCGAAGTAGCGTCATTCTCCAATGTAACCCGGCAAGTGGTGGTCCGATTTATCAAAAACAATATCATCTGCTGTTATGGTGTTCCAGGCGAGATCATTACTGATAATGGATCTAACTTGAACAACAAGATGATGAAAGAGTTGTGTGCAGAGTTCAAGATCGAACATCATAACTCATCTTTCTACCGACCCAAGATGAACGGAGCGGTAGAAGCGGCCAATAAGAACATCAAGAAGATCGTTCAAAAGATGGTTGTAACCTATAAAGACTGGCACGAGATGCTACCCTTTGCTCTTCACGGTTACCGCACATCTGTCTGCACTTCAACAGGGGCAACCCCTTTCTCTCTAGTGTATGGCATGGAAGTAGTGCTCCTCATAGAAGTAGAGATCCTGTCAATCCGAGTATTGATGGAAGCCAAGCTCACCGAAGCTAAATGGTGTCAAAGCCGACACGACGAACTGAATCTGATCGAAGAAAAGAGAATCATGGCACTATGCCATGGTCAGCTGTATCAACAGAGAATGAAGAGGGCGTTCGACAAAAAGGTTCGACCTCGCATCTTCAGGAAAGGAGACCTCGTGCTCAAGAAGATACAATCATTTCTCACTGATTCGCGAGGTAAATGGACTCCGAATTATGATGGCCCCTATGTGGTCACGAAAGCTTTCTCAGGTGGTGCCTTGAGACTTGCAACCATGGACGGAGAGGAATTTGCCTACCCCACAAATGTTGATGTAGTCAAGAAATACTTCGCCTAAACTAAAAAAAAAAACGTCTCAGTGGATTGAAAACCCGAAAGGGCGGTCCAGGCAAAAGTTAGAGACAGAGAAAAAAATCATCCCGGTGGATTGGAAACATCACAGTACAATCCAAGCAAAAGTTAGGGATAGTGGCAAGTAACTATGTTCAATAGAGACAAGTCCCTCAGCAGCAGCAGTTACACCATCCTGTAATACCCCAAATTTTGACCACTTAGATTTCCCATCATTGTGAAAATCATCATCACAATATGGATGAACCATCATGCTTCATCAGTCTCCCCAAAGATGGGTGAGCATCCAATACAATCAAAATTAGGGTTTCAAGCCCTCTCTGAGTGCTTAGACAAAGGATCAATCAAGAAATGACATGATCTTCAACTTGTCTAATCTCTAAAACATCCACAATGGATCAAAAAGGACTCCCACTTCAAGGATTAAGCACAAGGCTGCTCCCTTCTAGGTGGATCAAGTCTCAAGATCGACAGTGTCACCAAATTAGGGTTTTGGTCGACCAGGGCCCCAGATAAAAATTTTCATCTGGGCACAAGGCAATGATCCAAAACATGACCTAATATACTTCATGGAACCTCATGAACCCATGCATCAAGTCAATTTTGCCTCAGGGGATGCATTCATCAAAAATCAGGAATTAGGGTTTCTTGACCTAATTCACCCCTAAGTTGACTTTTGGGACAAACCATGAGCCAAGACCTCAAGACATGATTTGAGGGTCTCTAATACACCATATTGATCCATTTGGAACAATGGATTGATCCAAGAAGCTTGAGCAACAAGTCTCATTTTCATCTGCACCACAATTAGGGTTTTAAGGGAAAAGTCAACTATAACTTTGAATTTTGACCAGGACATGCTCCCAAACCCTAATACATGATTGAATATACCCTATGACACCCATGGAACATGTCCATCAAGTTTGATTTAGGTCAAGGACATGATTTCCTGAAGAATTGCACAGTTTGGAATTCATCTGATAAAAAGTCAACTGTGCACAAAAGTCAACTTTGACTTTTTGAGATTTTTCACCAAAATGGATTTTTAACCCTAAAATGATGTTAATGTATGATTTGAATCATCATTCATCAAGAAAAATCAAGAAAAGTGAGATAACTTGTAAAAGGGGTAACCATAAAACTTAGAAATTTTTCTAAGTTAAAAATAAAGTGGCAAAGGTACCAACTTTGGAGGACCATAACTCCTAAACCACAAGGCCATTTTTTCTCATCCAAAGATGGATTTGTAGCCCTCATTATCACCTACAAAAACTTCAACTACAAGTCATTCCAATTCATTAAGGATTTTGAGTTATGGAGTGATCAAAGTGGCTGAAAAGTGAAAAAGTCACTTTTTCCAACACTTATTGAAATTTTCACTAAGTCAGATTTTGCCTCACTTTTTGCCAAATGTAGGGGGATTTTTCACTTGGAATCAAAAGAGATCAAAACCAAACTTGTTCAAACAGTTGTTGTATCATGTAAGGGCTTTCCAAAATGGCCAAGAACATTGCCAAATTCAACCTACACCATGAGATACAACATTGGCAAGTTGCCTTGCTGAAATCTGTCAAGGCAAGGCAGAATTTGCATTTTGGCTTGATTTGCCAAAATCAGCCAAATTCAATTGCTCCAATCCACTTAGACACCTCAGAGGATTAAATCCAAAGGGGACAATCACTGAGCCAAGCCTCCAAAGTCCATGGAACAAGAAATAGCATGTTGAACCTAGAGTTGCCAAAATAGGGACAAGACTTCAAATTTGGAATGAGGCATTCAATGGAACCATCAAGGTGGCATGTACTGAGCCATTCTCATCTGAAATCAGTCAAGACTTATCCAAGACCAAGGGGACCAAAGCTCTGTGCCCTAACCTCTAGTCAATGGCTAGAGGAGACTTGAATTCTCATTTGCCAACATTGGCCAAGCCTACTTACCAGCTTCCATGCACTATTCCTTGCAAAACAAACTTGCTCTACTATAAATAGAGCTCAATTGTGGTCAGTTTAAGTACACCAAAGCCATCTAACAGATGCTTTCCTCAAAATCTCTTTCTCTTGGCAAAAATGCCTTTCTTAGCAAGGTAGCTATCGGGTTTTGAGTTTCAGAGCAATTCTGCACAAACCAATCACTCACACACCTCACATACATCACATATGAGCTGATCAAACACTCACATAACTTCTGAAACATCAAAATCTCAAAATCACTTGCCATCCACACAAGTTTGAAGTGAAGTTGCAGCTGAGATGCCATAAACTGATCCAGTCCATTTCAATTCAATCCAAGTGTTCAAACACACTCCATATGGTGTAGGGAAGCTGTCCAGATCATCACAACTTGTCTGTAACACCTCCAACTCAAAATCACATCTGCTCTTGCTGTCACGGCTTGGAGGTAAGCACATACTTGGTCATCTCTCAATCTATGCATATTTCCTCGCACAATAATTTGGCCATATGTTCATAATCATGCATGGAATGTTTTCCCTCAATTAATTGCATTGTTTGAATCGTGTATCAAAAATCCTAGCCTTCATGCAGAAATTAGGGTTCTTGAGGTTTCTTCGTGATTTCTTGTTGTATGTTTAATTTAAATGAAATTAAAGTACATAGACATGATCGTGAGGTTGAGACGAGCATAATGATATGTGGATTGCATGATATGATTATGTATTCATGGAGATTGGATAGAAAACGCAAATCTGAGAAACCAAGAACACGCGCGTGTTCTTCAGCCTGTTCTTAGCGCCTTTTTTTCAAATTCAAATATTTGAATTTTGTGATTTTGTTTAATTGATTCAAAAATTAATTTCTCTCTGAGTTTTAATGATTTTGAGTTGATTCTTTTTTTAATAATTCACAAAAATGTTAAAATATTTTATTTTATCAAAAAATCCCAAAAATATTATTAATTTCATATAATTGATATTTTTGTAAAGAATTAATATTTTAATTGTTTTTGGCATTTTAAATATTTTTTCTACATTGATTTTGCAACTTTTAATGCTTTCTAATTATTTTGTAGGTCAATACTTAATTTTTGAAGCATTAATCCAAGATCACAATTTATTTTCCATGTGTTAAACAATTTTTGATCATTTTAATTGAATTTTTATTCAAGGCTTAAATAGTATTTTCGTCCCTGTAAGTTGGCGAGTTTTTGGTTTTCGTCCCTGTATCTTTTTTTTCGGTTTTAGTCCCTGTATCTTACTTTTTGTTGGTGTTTAGTCCCTACAGAGGTTTCCTGCGGATTTTCCTGGGGATTTTCCTGCGGATTTTGATTTTTAGGAAAATTCGCAGGAAAATCCGCAAGAAACCTTCGGATTTTCCTGCGAATTTTGGCTTTAGGGACTAAACACCAACAAAAAGTAAGATATAGGGACTAAAACCGGAAAAAAAAAGATACAGGGACGAAAACCAAAAACACGCCAACTTACAGGGACGAAAACATTATTTAAGCCTTTATTCAATTAAATACATTTTGAAAACAAATTAGGGTTTTGGATTAATTCAACCCTCATAAATCATTTTCAAAACACTTATGGGCCTCTATTAGAGTGTAAGACCCAATCTTTTTTTTTGACCAAATCATCTTTGGGCCTCACTTATTGTATAAGTCCCGATACCGTCAAAAAACAAACGGCGCGATCGTCGCCTTTTCAAAAATCATCTGGGCCTACCCTCGAGTAGTAAGACCCATTTATTTTTCTTCAAAACTCTTTGGGCCTCTTGAGAGAGTGTAAGACCCATCCCCCCTTGTACAAAAACTTTTTGGGCCTCACTCATTGTATAAGTCCCTCTGTACAAGTAAACGGCGCGATCGTCGCCCGTTTAAAAATAAAAATCATCTGGGCCTCTCCTTGAGCAATAAGACCCATTCAAAACACTTTGGGCCTCTATTAGAGTGTAAGACCCAATCCCCCTTTTAACCAAAACATTTTGGGCCTCACTTATTGTATAAGTCCCTCTGCGTTAAAAGAAAACCTCGGCGCGATCGCCATTTTTAAACGAAAAATCATTTGGGCCTACCCTCGTGTTATAAGCCCCACTCTTTTTCCTTTAAACCTTTTTGGGCCTCTTGAGAGAGTGTAAGACCCATCCCTTTGTACAGAAAACCATTTTGGGCCTCAGTCACTTGTATAAGTCCCGCTGTACAAAGTCAAACAGTGCGTTCACTGATAAAACCCTTGGCCTCTCCTTGAGCTGTAAGCCCCAAATCTTTCTTTTTCAAAGCACTTTCTCCTTTGATTTTGAATATACTGTTGTTTTTAATCTTTCTTTGTTGAACAACTAACCAAACAGCATGGAAGCACTACAACCGAGTAAGTGGTTATCGCTTTCATTTACTGCTTTCATATTATAAACTGTATTGTGGGGCTGCTCACTGTAAGTCTCATTTCATAAACTCATATCTACTGTGTAATAATAGTATAGATATTTCGAATTTCCCTGGCAACTACGTCTAGAACTAGGTGACGCTGTTTCATTTATTCGTAGAAATAGACGCCTAGATCCCCAATAGGAGCACCAGATACAGTCTTCTCTTCGGTTGTCCTCCTTAGGAATCGTCAAGAAGCTCTACTCCCCAAGATGAATGTATTCTCCGTGAATGGCATCTTTGAGTTTCTTCCCAATTCTCGAACTTTCCTGACTTGATCTATTCCTTGTGGATAGCTTGCCTTGAATGTCTCGGGGTTTGGGTACCCACTACGGTCATAATCTTGGACCTTAACTAAGGAACCCTCTTTAAAAGTTAAAAGTCGTTGGATAGTAAACCTCGCACGTTTACCAGTGGTTTTTATCTTTAAAAGAGTTATCTCTCCTAATGGAAAGGAGATGATAGACCCACGGGCTTCTTAAAAGCATCAGCCTCCTCTTGGGAATTATTCAAGGACCCTACGGCTTCTTAGAAGTATTCACATCCTCCTCTTAGGCTTCGTATAATGATCTCTTCCTCCGGGAATGATAGCCTCCTCTTGGGCTTCGTACAAGGACCCGTCGGCTTCTTAAAAGTTTCCAGCCTCCTCTTGGGCTTCGTACAAATTGTCCCGACGACCTCCTAGAGGTATAGGAACAGAACCTAGTCATCCTCATAGAACAGTCCTTTCATAGAGTCTACTACTGTTTCTCGAAGCATAGTACAAAAGATAAAACTCTAGACACGGACAGTCTAACTTCCTTGAGTCTCAAAGACATTCTCAAGCACCCTTCGTTAAATAGGAAGGAAACCCGCAGACTCGGACAGTCTCGATACCCTTTGGATTTCCCGTTTCCTCAAAGAGAAGGAAATATCCCTGATCCTCAAATTAAATCCCTGTGTACAGTGTTACTCATATAAGAACTGAGTTTCTCTTTTAAATCAGTATATTGGATCTGTCACTCAACTGAAACAGTTACAATAACCTCCATCTCGGGCTTCGTACAAGATACCAAAATTCTCCCCAGTGGAGTCAAAACAACCTTTTTGCCTCTCTCTCGGGCTTTGTACGAGATACAAAAACACTCTATTACTGAGTATAAAAGATTCTCCAACTGAGTCAACTCTTTGCTAGCCTCCTCTTAGGCTTTGTATAACGATATGCCCCACTGGGTCAAAAAACTTTTAGCCTCTCTCTCGGGCTTTGTACGAGACACAAAATAGCCTCCTCTTAGGCTTTGTATAATGATTTTCCTAGTGGAAATTAGCCTCCTCTTAGGCTTTGTATAAAAAAACCACTGGTTGATCCAATCGACCTTTTAGCATCAAAGTTGTGCCTCGTTCGCAGTACACAAACATCAACAACTCCTTTCCCTTCATCTAATCGCTGTAAGCGGAAAGCCTCTGGATCATCTACATCCATGCCACTGTCCCTCTTTTAGCATGAGAAATTCCTAAGGAAATATAGCATTGCTCTACACTGAGTTAAAGTCTTCTCCTTCAGGTTAAAACTCTTTCTTCGGAAATTATGGCATTGCTCGGATCCGCGTATCCCAGTTAAAGTAATTCTCCTTCTCCCCTCTTTAGAGATGACAAATTCTATCTAAAGTCGAGGTCTTTCAGCTTCACGTCTTGGGCTTTGAACAAGACACAAATAGACCTTTTAGCTTCACATCTTGGGCTTTGAACAAGATACAAATCACCTTTCGCTTCATGTCTTGGGCTTTGAACAAGACACCAAAACACCCATTTCCTCCCATAGAATAGGAGGAACTATGAATGCTCTGATTTCCCTGTTTCGGTAAACGGGAATACGTAGGCATAGGATCGAAAGAAAAGATCTTAGCGAGCGCAATCAACAAAAAACCCAAATCCCATATCTCCATTAATCAAAAGCAGTAATTCAAAAGCACCAGTCCTAACATCCTAATCCTTATTCCCCGCCAGAAACCTTCTGCCTAGATAAAAAGAAAGAAAACCGTATTGGCGAAAATACAAATAACCAGTACAAAGCCCCCCCCCCCCACATTGATAGCATCCGTAACCTGACAGACCGCTGTTTAAACTCAGTATGCAAGCAGGGTTAATTGGAGACATTTATTTCCCTTCCTTATTCAGCTCACAATAGGATAAAAATGAATCGACCTGTAGTTTAAAGCTTAAACCGCAGAGAGCGACCAGCGCTTAAGAACCGCGTCCAAAATCGCTCGCTACACATCCATCGGAGGAAAACTCCAGTCAAGGTCATCTTCGACAGAAGCTCAGGATGCCCCGAATTCAAAGTTGGTAGAAGGATAGTGGTTGTTATGTTTTAACGTAGCCCTATTCCCTGTAAATTACCATTTTCAAACTTTGTATATACTCTTTGGAATCATGCGTTTGGATGATCTCCATCTCATGAATAAAATTTGAGCCCTTGTGCTTTTGTTTGTAATTATTATTTGTTTTAGCTTTACATAACGACGTTGTTAACATGATTAACGATTCTTGAAATAAAACAAAAATGAATTTATCTATTAAAACTTTTTCTACTTTTAAAATAAAGTCGGCAATTTCTTTTGACTGTTGAACATCAAAGGAACATCGGTCGCTTCTCCAGAAGTAAGCGAACTTCAAAGTGCAGAATCAAAGTACTCCTTCTAGGCCTAGTACGCCTGAATGAAGGGATCGACTGTGTCAGAGACCTTGTTTCGTCTGACATACCTCGGCCGAGTTCTTATCTCCTAAGCCCGATCAACATAGCTCCCAACAGGGACTATCTCTCCTAAGCAAGGCAGAATTGTTATTCTGAACCAACGGTACTTCTTCGCCCCGCGATGGCCGAGTATCCAGTCGTGTTCACCTGTCAGTTTGTATGTCGCGTCAGTTTTGTCAGCATAAACATACACACATCATGCATTATTGATTTGCATTCACATTTCATATTGCATCACTATCACTCTAGTCGGTTTTGTCCCCTAGTGATAGAAGTTCTCTCCATCGAGTCGTCAGTTCTTGCCTCGTCAAGAAACGTTGTGTCTGAACATTCTCTCTCCTCCAGTTTATTTATGGATCAGAATTGGCCCTTGACCACTTTGATAACTTGAACCTCTGAAAGACCAGAGAACCTTCGACCGATGTCACTCTTCGCCATTGAAGATGATATCCTTGCTTTCCCGGATTAAGGAAAATCCCCAGAGAAAGCCTCCTAAGCAGAGATTTGGCAATACAGCTGCCATTCTCCGAAAAACCCACCAATGAAAAGGTCATCGGCACCTCAAAATTGGATCACATCATATGGCATTTCTCCAAGAAGATCTCCGAGAAAAGTATGATGTAAGCCCCCAAACGAAAACAGTCTCTCAAGAGACTCGCTTTCCCCAGTAGAATCGACAAATGGCGTCTCCAACAGAGAAGTTTGTGCACCTCAACAACTCAGACGACTGGGTTCCCCAGCAAGTCTGACATCAAAACTTTTTCCACTCAAATGGCATCTCCCCAGGAAAATTCGGCGAGAAGTTTAAGGAAAACCGCTACGAGTAGCATCCCTTGTCAGTAAAGTTTATTGACAAAAGAAACTGAGACCAGTTCCTTGGTGGGAAACCAGGATCGAGAGGAAGTTTAAATCAGAAACTAAGACCAGTTCCTTGGTGGGAAACCAGGATCGAGGGGAAGTTTAAATCAGCAACTGAGACCAGTTCCTTGGTAGGAAACCAGGAACGGGAGGGAGGTTGACAAAAGAAAACTGAGACCAGTTCCTTGGCTAAAGACCAGGATCGAGGGGAAGTTTACCTTTTCTAAGCATCATTGCTTAGCTAAAGAAGATGAATATGCGATCCGCCATTCATAACCACCATCAAAGTTTTGGGTATTCCGATATTTAATCCTCTTGCACCCCAAATGCTCGAATACCTTCGTCATTCATACCTTCGGGTCCAAGAAGATTAAATAGGGGCATCTGTCATACCCCAAATTTTGACCACTAAGATTTCCCATCATTTTGAAAATCATCATTACAATATGGAGGAACCATCATACCTCATCAGTCTCCCCAAAGATGGATGAGCATCCACTACAATCAAAATTAGGGTTTCAAGCCCTCTCAGAGTTCTTAGACAAAGGGTCAATCAAGGAATGACATGATCTTCAACTTGTCTAACCTCTCAAGCATCCACAAAGTATCAAAAGGACTCCCACTCCAAGGATTAAGCACAAGGATGCTCCCTTCTAGGTGGATCAGGCCTCAAGATCGACAGTGTCACCAAATTAGGGTTTTGGTCGACCAGGGCCTCCAGATGGAAATTTTTCATCTGGGCATGAGCCAATGATCCAAAACACAACCTAATGTACTCCATGGAACCTCATGGACCCAATCATCAATTTTACCTCAGGGGATGCATTCATCAAAAATCAGGAATTAGGGTTTCTTGACCTAATTCACCCCTAAGTTGACTTTTGGGACAAATCATGAACCAAGACCTCAAGAGAGGGTTTGAGGGTCTCTAATGAACTATATTGATCCATTTGGAACAATGGATTAATCCAAGAAGCTTGAGCAACAAGTCTCAATTTCATCTGCACCATAGTTAGGGTTTTAAGGGAAAAGTCAACTGTAACTTTGACTTTTGACCAAGACATGCTCCCAAGCCCTATGACATGCATCAATATACCCTATGACACCCATGGAACATGTCCATCAAGTTTGATTTAGGTCAAGGACATGATTTCCTGAAGAATTGCACAGTTTAGAATTCATCTGATAAAAAGTCAACTGTGCACAAAAGTCAACTTTGACTTTTTGAGATTTTTCACCAAAATGGATTTTTAACCCTAAAATGATGTTAATGTATGATTTGAATCATCATTCATCAAGAAAAATCAAGAAAAGTTGGATAACTTGTAAAAGGGGTAACCATAAAAACTTAGAAAATTTTCTAAGTTAAAAATAAAGTGACAAGGGCACCAACTTTGGAGGATCATAACTCCTAAACCACAAAGCCATTTTTTTTCATCCAAATATGGATTTGTAGCCCTCATTACCCTCTACAAAAACTTCAACTAGACCTAAGTCCAATCCATTAAGGATTTTGAGTTAGGGAGTGATCAAAATGGCTGAAAAGTGAAAATGTCACTTTTTCCAACACTTAGTGAAATTTTCACTAAGTCAGAATCTGCCTTCACTTTTTGCCAAATGTAGAGGGATTTTTCACTTGGATTCAAAAGAGATCAAAACCAAATATGTTCAAACAGTTGTTGTATCATGTAAGGGCTTTCCAAAATGGTCAAGAGCATTACCAAATTCAACTTACACCATGAGTTATGACATTGGAAAGTTGCCTTGCTGAAATCTGTCAAAGGCAAGGCAGAATTTGCAACTTTGCTCGATTTGCCAAAATCAGCCAAATTCAAATGCTCCTATCCACTTGGACACATCTGAGGATTGAATCTAAAGGGGACAACCACTGAGCCAAGCCTCCAAAGTCCATGGAACAAGAAATAGCATGTTGAACCTAGAATGGCCAAAATAGGGACAAGACTCCAAATTTGGATTGAAGCATTTAATGGAAGCATCAAGGTGGCATGGACTGAGCCATTCTCATCTGAAATCAGTCAAGACTTATCCAAGACCAAGGGAACCAAAGCTCTGTGCCCTAACCTCTAGTCAATGGCTAGAGGAGACTTGGATTTTCATTGGACAACATTGGTCAAACCTACTTACCAGTTGCCATTCACTATTCCTTGCAAAACAAACTTGCTCTACTATAAATAGAGCTCAATTGTGATCAGTTTGTGTACACCAAAGCCATCTAACAGATGCTTTCCTCGAAATCTCTTTCTCTTGGCAAAAATGCCTTTCTTAGCAAGGTAGCTATCGGGTTTTGAGTTTGAGAGCTTTTCCAATCAAACTAATCACTCACACACCTCACATACATCATATAGAAGTGGTCCAAACACTCACATAACATCTGGAACACAAATTTCACAAAATCACCAGCTGGTTGCTCAAACATTCAATCAAGTTGCAGCTGGGGTCCCACAAATCGTTCCATCCATTTTCAATCAAGTCCAGGCATTCAAACACACTCCATAGGGTGTAAGGAAGCTGTTCAGATCATCACCACTCATCTGTAACACCTCCAAATCAAAAATCACATTGCACTTGCTGTCACGGCCTAGAGGTAAGCATACACTTGGTCATCTCTCAATCTATGCATATTTCCTCGCACAATAATTTTGCCATATGTTCATAATCATGCATGGAATGTTTTCCCTCAATTAATTGCATTGTTTGAATCGTGTATCAAAAATCCTAGCCTTCATGCAGAAATTAGGGTTCTTGAGGATTTTTCGTGATTTCTTGTTTTATGCTTAATTTAAATGAAATTAATTGTCATAAACATGATCGTGAGGTTGAGACGAGCATATTGATATCTGTATTACCTAATATAATCAAGTATTCAGTGAGATTGGAGAGAAAATGCAAATCTGGCCAAGCCCAGAACACACGCGTGTTCTTGGTGTGTTCTTGGCGCCTTTTTTCAAAATTTGAATATTTGAATTTTGTGATTTTTGTTTAATTGATTCAAAAATTAATTTCTCTCTGACTTTTAATGATTTTGAGTTGATTCTTTTTTTAATAATTCACAAAAATGTTAAAATATTTTATTTTCCCAAAAAATCCCAAAAATATTATTTATTTCATATAATTGATATTTTTGCAAAGAATTAATATTTTAATTGTTTTTTACATTTTAAATATTTTTTCCACATTGATTTTGCAACTTTTAATGCTTTCTAATTATTTTGTAGGTCAATACTTAATTTTTGAAGCATTAATCCAAGATCACAATTTGTTTTTCACATGTTAAACAATTTTGATCATTTTAATTGAATTTTTATTTAATTAAATACATTTTTGAAAACAAATTAGGGTTTTTGGATTAATTCAACCCTCATAAATCATTTTCAAAACACTTTGGGCCTCTAATAGAGTGTAAGACCCAATCCTTTTTTGACCAAATCATTTTTGGGCCTCAGTGTATTGTATAAGTCCCGATACCGTCAAAAACAAACGGCGTGATCGTCGCCTTTTGAAAAATAACCTTTTGGGCCTCTCCTTGATCTATAAGACCCATTCAAAACTTTTGGGCCTCTAATAGAGTGTAAGACCCAACCCCCTTTTAATCAAACATTTTGGACCCCACTTATTGTATAAGTCCCTCTACGTTAAAAGAAAATCTCGGCGCGATCTCCATTTCAAACGAAAAAATCAACTGGGTCTACCCTCGTGTTATAAGCCCCACTCTTTTTCTTTAAACTTTTTTGGGCCTCTTGAAAGAGTGTAAGACCCATCCCTTTGTACAGAAAAACATTTTGGGCCTCAGTCACTTGTATAAGTCCCTCTGTACAAATTCAAACAGTGCGCTCACTGATAAAACCCTGGGCCTCTCCTTGAGCTGTAAGCCCCAAATATTTCTTTTTCAAAGCACTTTCTCCTTTGATTTTGAATATACTGTTGTTTTCAATCTTTCTTTGTTAAACAACTAACCAAACAACATGGAAGCTCTACAACCGAGTAAGTGTTTATTGCTTTCATTTACCGCTTTCATATAGATATAACTGTATTGTGGGGCTGTTTCACTGTAAGTCTTCTTTCATAAACTCATATCAACTGTGTAATAATAGTATAGATATTTTGAGTTTCCCCAGCAACTACGTCTAGAACTAGGTGACGCCGTTTCGTTTATTCGTAGAAATAGACAACTAGATCCCCAATAGGATCACCAGATGCAGTCTTCTCTTCGGCTGTCCTCATTAGGAATTGTCAAGAAACTCTATTCCCAGAGATGAATGTATTCTCCGTGAATGGCATCTTTGAGTTTCTTCCAAATTCTCGAACTTTCCTGACTTGATCTATTCCTTGTGAATAGCTTGCCTTGAATTTCTCGGGGTTTGGGGACCCACGGGCTTCTTAAAAGCATCGGCCTCCTCTTGGGCATCGTACAAGGACCCACAAGCTTCCTAAAAGCAACCCCGCCTCCTCTTGGGCTTAGTACAAGGACCCTACGGCTTCTTAGAAGTATTCACAGCCTCCTCTTAGGCTTCGTATAATGATCTCTTCCTCCGGGAATGATAGCCTTCTCTTGGGCATCGTACAAGGACCGACCGGCTTCTTAAAAGTTTCCAGCCTCCTCTTGGGCTTCGTACAAATTGTCCCGACGACCTCCTAGAGGTATAGGAACAGAACTTAGTCACCTTCATAGAACAGTCCTTTCATAGAGTCTACTACCGTTTCTCAAAGCATGGTATAAAAGAGGACACTCTAGACTTGGACAGTCTAATCTCCTTGAGTCTCAAAGACATTCTCAAGTGGCCCCTTCGTTAAATAGGAAGGAAACCCGTAGACTCGGGCAGTCTCAATACCCTTCGGGTTTCTCGATTCCTTAAAGAACAGGAATAACCTGGATTCTTGGATCAAATCCTTGAGTACAGTGTTGCTCATATAAGAACTGATTTTCTCTTTTAAAATTAGTATGCTGGACCTGTCACTTAACTGAAACAGTAACCACAGCCTCCTCTTGGGCTTTGTACAAAGATTCTCCCCAGCGGAGTCAAACAACGTTTAGCCTCTCTCTCGGGCTTTGTACGAGACACATAAGAGACTCCCTCATTGAGTCAATCACCCTTTAGCCTCCATCTCGGGCTTTATACGAGATACAAAAGGGTTCTTACTGAGCCAAACGAATTTTCGCCTCCATCTCGGGCTTCATACGAGATACCAAAAGATTCCCTCGTTGAGTCAAAAACCTTTTAGCCTCTCTCTCAGGCTTTGTACGAGACACATATTAGCCTCCTCTTAGGCTTTATATAAGAAAACCACTGGTTAATCCAATTAACCTTTTAGCATCAAAACTGTGCCTCGTTCACAGTACACAAACATCAACAACTCCTTCCCCTTCATCTAATCGCTGTAAGCGGCAAGCCTCTGGATCATCTATATCCATGCCACTGTCCCTCTTTTAGCATGAGAAATTCCTAAGGAAATATAGCATTGCTCTACACTGAGTTAAAGTCTTTTCCTTCAGGTTAAAATCCCTATAAAGGAAATTATGGCATTGCCGGATTCACAAATCCCGGTTAAAGTAATTCTCCTTTATAACCAGTCACCCAACAGTTGTGACAGACAAATCCTTCTTTAGAGATGACAAATTCTCTCTAAAGTTGAGACCTTTTAGCTTCATATCTTGGGCTTTGAACAAGATACAAATGACTTTTCAGCTTCATATCTTGGGCTTTGAACAAGATACAAATCACCTTTCGCTTAACGTCTTGGGCTTTGAACAAGACACCAAAACAACCAATTTCCTCCCATAGAATAGGAGGAACTACGAACGCTCTGATTTCCCTGTTTCGGTAAACGGGAATACGTAGGCATAAGATTGAAAGAAAAATCTTAGCGAGCACACTTAACAAAAAACCCAAATCCCATACTCTCACATCAAAAAGCATCAGTCCTAACATCCTAATCCTTGTTCCCCGCCAGAAACCTTCTGTCTAGATAAAAAGAAAGAAACTGTATTGGCGAAAATACAAATAACCAGTACAAAGCCCCCCCCCCCCCCCACATTGATAACATCCGTAACCTAACAGACCGCTGTTTAAACTCAGTATGCAAAGCAGGGTTAATTGGAGACATCTATTTCCCTTCCTTCATCAGCTCACAATAGGATAAAAAATGAATCGACCTGTAGTTTAAGCTCAAACCGCAGAGAGCGACCAGCGCTTAAGAACCGCGTCCAAAATCGCTCGCTACACAGGGTCCCCAGATGAAAAATTTCCATCGGGGCATGAGCCAATGCCTCAATGTATGGTCTAACAAACTCAAAAGGATCTCAAGAACCCATCCACAATGGCAAAATCACCTTGAAGGTCCATCTAGCAAAAAATCAGGAATTAGGGTTTTGACCTAATTCAACCCTTGAGTTAACTAGTGAAGTGAGGCATGGCTTGAAGCTTCAAAATGAACTTCAAGACCTCAAATACATCATATTGGCATGTTTACAAGATTTGATTAACTCAAAGAGCTCAAGTCATAAGCCACAAGAGCTCAAAACCATCTGATCACAAATTAGAGTTTCCGATGGAAAAAGTCAACCCTACCCTTGACTGTTGACCTACCCTTGATCTCAACCCTTGGGGAGGGGTCCAAGACATTCCTAAATACCCTTGGAGGCCATCCATAAAGTTTAATCAAGCCCAATGATTTATTTCACAAAAGGATCACAAAGTCAAAATTTCATCTGATAAAAATGTCAACTGTACAAAAATTCAAGTTTGACCTTTTGGATTTTTGGTCAAACAATGTTCCTTAACCCTAAAACAATGTTAATATGTGATTTGAATTATCATTCATCAAGAAAAATCAAATAAAGTGAGTTTACTTGTTAAAGGGGTAACCATAAAAAACTTAGAATTTTTTCTAAGTTATGGAACAAAGTGGCTAGGGTACCCAACTTCCAAGGACCATAACTTGAGATCCAAGCAACCATTTTGGGTGATCCAAAGCTGGATTTATAGGTCTTGTTACACTCTACAAAAGCTTCAACTACATCAAGCTCCATTTCTTCGTGGATTTTTAGTTATGGAGTGATCAAAGTGGCTGAAAACATGAAAATGACACTTTTCCAACACATAGTGAAAATCTGCCTAAGTTACTATCCTTGAACATCAATGTTCATGAGGTTTTTTCAATTGGATCCAAATAGTTTCAAGACAAACTATGATCACACATGTGTTGTATCATATGAGAGCTTTCCAATGAGCCCAAGAACATGAGAAAACTCCACCTGAGCTAGAGGTTATGACAGCTACAACATGCCTTGCAGCAAACTGTTTTTGCAAGGCAGATTTGTGCCTTAGTGCTCGACTTAATCAATTTGGGAAAATTCAAGCATGGTTATCCATCTGGACACCTCAAGGGGGAATAACCAAGGGACAAACACTGATTCATCAGCCTCACAAGTCCATGAATGTATGTTTAGGCATGTCATCCCTAGAATTCAAGATGCTTCAAATATTCAATTTTGTCTCAAAGCATTTAACTGATGCATAGAGGTGGCATTCATCAAGACAATGTTATCCAAGTTTAGTCAAGACTTATCCTTGAACCAAAGAACCTTAGGCCTGTGCTCTAACCTCAAGTCAATGGCTAGAGGAGACTTGAGATTCCATTTGATCACAATTGGCCAAAGGCCTGCTGCAGTTGCCACACACTGTTACTTGCAAAACAAACTTGACACACTATAAATAGGCCTCAATTGTGATCAGTTTGAGTACACCAAAGCACCCAAACTGATGTTTTCTTCAAAATCTCCCTTTCACTCCAATTTTTCCTTCTAACTTAAGTCACTATCGGGTTTTGAGTTTGAGAGCAATTCCGACCAAACCAATCACACACACACATCTCATAAACATCATGTATGAGTGATCCATGACACAAAATCACATCTGGAACATCAAATTCACAAAATCACCAGCCAATTGCTCAAGTTCTTGACAGATTTGCAATTGAGGTACCACAACCAGTTCCAGATCATTTCCATCCATTCCAAGCATTCAAACACACTCCTTGGCACCTAAGGAAGCTGTCCAGATCATTGAAACCTAGCTGTAACACCTCCATCACCAAACTCGATCACCAGCTGCAAGAGGTAAGCATGAACCCTTCAAACTCTATGTTCCATGTGTTAGTTCTTGTTATTGGCTAGAATTTTGGTAAAACAATGTTGTTGTTGAAGATGTCATATGTCTGATGTCTTAACTTGAGTTACTAACATTAAGTTTGTTAGGGTTGCAGTTTTGTGTACTGATGTCAAAAACGATGTCTTGACATCAGTTGACAGAACATCAGAACATCAGTCTGTTGTGCTTTGTTATGGTTGCGTGTATCAGTTTGTTTTGAGAGATCTGGTGGAGAGATTGCAGGCGAACATCTTGGTTAAGATATATTCTGTTGCAATCAGATATGGAGCAGATCTTGTTGCTGCTTTAGGGCTGAAAGATATGAAAATATTTGAATATAAAATCTATTTTTAAATTCAAATCAAATCAGATATTTTAGGAAGATTTGATTGAAGATCTAATTTGTAGGAGAATCTTTTGCAGATTTGTAGCAGCTGATATGTTGTGATTTGAAGCCCAAATCCAGTTGGGTTTAGGTTATAAATAGAAGCATTGTAACCTAGAAAAATAGGCCAGCCATCATGTAAATTATAAGGGCTGTGTTGGTCGATGAACCACCCGGTTTGTGGGATGGTCATCATGTTTATCTTGAAGCCTGTAGGTAAGAGATGTATTGTTCTTGGAGGAAGCTGTTAAGTAACTCTAAGTATTGTTCTTAGTCATGTGTGTCATGTCTAGGTATTGTCATTGAAGTGTGTCTTCTACTTTTCTGTGATTGAAGAGTTGTTGGAAACCAAGTTGTTGATGCAGTGGCTGAGGTGTTGACTGCTAGACATCATTGCGATGATTGGAAGTGAGATGGAGTCTCTTATCTAGGGTGGACTTAGGTATAAGGGTCATTGGGTAGTGATTAAGTGAGTAGATCATCAACGGGTGTGTTGATTGTAGGGTCTATGAATTGATACTGCTAATAGTGGACTTCCTTCCTGGCTTGGTATGCCTCCAGATGTAGGTTGTTAGACCGAACTGGGTGAACAAATTATGTGTGTTGTTTATGCTTTTTCCTGTTACTATTGTTGCCTTGTTCATACAACAGATATTGATGTTGTGACATCTCACTTGACATCACATATCTGATACCAGAATTTCAATTGGTATCAGAGCAGACATCCTGTCTGTTTCTGGATGAGATATAGGGAAGATAATTTCTGGTTCATGTGCAAGGAAGATAGTTTTGCTGAGTTATGGACTTGGTCAGTTCATATAGTTGTTTGTATGATCCCTTGATGTGGAGGATGGACTATTGGTGACAGGGTATGTATTGGCTCTGTTTGAAGTTGTCAGGCATGTGGTGAGCTGCTTTGTAGGGTGATTTATTTTCAACCTATGCTGACCTGTTGCACCTGGAGTGTGGTGTTTGTGCAATAGTTATTAAGGTTTGCCTGAAGTTTATTGAGGGGTTTTCTTTATCTGTGTTCCGCTGCATATGTTTTTGTCAGAAAACTCCTGGTGGTTTTGTGTTGAGGCCACAACACTCTGAAGGTGTATCACATGGTGTTGTGATACTTGGGGATAATATTAACTGACTTATTAAAGTGACCAAAGATACTTGAGGTTTGACCCAAGTCCACTCATAAAGGAATTTTCAATAAGTTTGTTTATGAGAGATCAGAAGGATGCAATTTATTTTTGCTCTCTTCTCTAAAAGACCATCCACAGGTATATATTGAAGGATCCCTTGGTACTGTTCTTGAATGATGTTCTACCAGTTGTTGGGACATCAAACCAGCAGAGTGTTGACATTGCAGTTGCTTAGGGGCTAAACAAATGTGTATTGATCACATCTGTCTGGAACCTACTCCTGGCTTGCATAGAGGAGGTGTAATAACCTAACTGGTTGATTGGTGTTGGAATGTCATCCAAACCATCTAGGATGAGCAGTTGTGTTTGGATCAAGGAGGAGTTGGTGGGACTAAAAGATTATGGTATCTGCATGAGAAGCTGGATAGTTATGTGGTGTCTCACATAATGGAACATCTTTTTGTAAGGATTGAAGAGCATCCTTGTAGGTTGAAGTGTTGGGAGAAGCATATTTGTCTATGCTGTTTGTGATGACCAATCAATGGTTTCTCTCCTTTAGGTGCAGAAGGATGGCATCCAACATCTCAAAGACAGACAGGAGGTCTGAACATTAGTAGTTTGAAGATTCTTGAGATGTAGAGTATGCAGGTGCCTGCTTGTGTGTATGTTCTGGGTTTGAAGGTTGATCAGCTACTGATGGTCAATCCTCTTGTGTTCCTTGCAAGAAATGTGTGTGGATTACTATGGTTGTCATCTCCAAAGTCATAGTAGATGTTTAATGTGATTTACTATGGTTGCTGATGTCAGAACAGATGTTGAAACATCATTTCAGTTATTTGCTTTCTCAGCCAAAGAAAGTTAGTTGTGCTCATGGTGGAGTATCAGATCAAGCCACTTACCTAATCTGAAGTGATCAGTGGTGTGGATTAATAAAAGAGGGATCAGCTAGTGCCACAAGTGTGCAGGAAAAGAATGTCAGACCAAATGTCGTACCTTGTGTGAGAAGGTTACCTTATCTCATATGATAAATACCTTGACAGGAGTTGAGTATTTTTCTGCTTTTGATAAGGATGTGCATCTAATCGATAGTGAATACTCTGACGGGAGCTGAGCGTTTATCTAAGATGTTGTGCATTCAACTAATGACAAAATACATTGACGGAAGACTATGTATATGTCTGATGTAAAAGTGCAGGACTACTGAAGTGTTGAGAATTTACTTTTCTCTATGTGGCTGTTTATTTCTCTTCGTGGTGTGTTGGTGTGTGACGACCTGAATTAGCTGATGAAGGTGTGATCCTTGGAGATCATCCTGGGTCCAAGGAACTCTGTGTTGATGTCCTACATGATATTGAAATAATCATGGTGGTTAAAAGAAGCTTGGGATTATAAATATGAGATTGTGTGCTCTATAGTGTATTTAGAGGTGGCATTTTTTTGTATGGCTATGGGGTAGTCTTGGACTACTTATTTTCTGAAGATTCAGATGTGGCAGATTTGAAGTCTTTGGTGTTTCTAAGCAGGATGGAGGTTGTCTACTCAAACTTGATTGTTGAATCAAGTCTATGAGAGCATGGAAATCTGTTTCTGCAAAGGGAGGAGGTTCTTCTGAGTGGCAGAAGAAAGAGCTGAGTTCAACAGTTGGATGTCATAATGTTCTGACATCTAGCTTAACATCAGAAGTCTCAGCTGGTGATGTGGCACATCAGCTTATGATAGGGTAATCTACAGGAATGAACAATAGGATGTTTCAAAAAGATCGTTCTCATGGAAGTTTGCGGGAGCTGCAGGAAGGAGAAGATGTTACATGACCATGGCTTAGGGAGTCTAAGTGTGTTTGTTATTGAGCAATTGGAACATGTGACTTGAAGATCAAGTTTCCTTGGTGGATCAGGATATCTTTGTGAGAATTCTGACAAACGTGAAAAAGGTCAAAATGTGGCATTTGGTTGTTTTCATATGAGGATTCATGAATTAGGTGATCAAACTGTGGCATTTGGTTGATCGCAGAAGTGGATTCAAAGATTCATGGTGATGATGTCTTGGTGTATGGCAGATGTTCTAACTTGTGTTGGGACATTATCTGGTTGGATATCCTTGGTGAAGGATGATTATGCTCTGGTTCAGAAGCGTGGTGCCTACATTATGCCTAAGGAGCATCTACATAGTCATACGGGAGAATGATGAAGTAGAAGGTCTGCCTTGGATGGAGAGTGTAGAGAAGATTGAAGTAGATCAGGTATTGATTGATTAGAAGGCTGAAGATGAAGAGTATGATAGGGAATGACTGCCTTTGGAGAGTTGGGGGATCTATGTGACTTTGATCCTTATCCAACAGTTTGTTTGAAGGAGGATGGTGATTCTTATGTTCCTCACAAATAGCCTAATGGTAACTTCATGTGGAGTTGGATGCTCAAGCATTATTGTCAGAAGAGGTGTTTCTGACTATGTGGATTGGAATGTGGAGATTCTGAGCTTGTTTGTAGCAGTATGTTCTGGCAAAGCATGACTAATTTTTGAATGTAATGGCAGAGGAATTGTGTCATATGATGTGATCTGATCAGAAAGTTTTTTTAAAGAGCTGTTCTTTCTTCTGCTGCAAGTATCTCTTGAAGAGATTGGATCTAAGTAAAGCTTTTAAGTAAGCTGAGAATTCGTGGGGTCTGTATGAGCATGAAGATGTTCATGTGCTTGAACTGAGGAGTGGTGTTTTTGTTTCCGTTGTGTGCCTCAGGGGGAGTAAAGTGGTGTTTTGTTTGATGTTTATGATGTCAGATCAGATGTCATGACTTTATGTCATGTGTGTACTACTGCTTAGGAAGAGTAGTTACATTTTTGTTGCTGAACTTGTGCAACTATTTACGGGGAGCATGATAGTCTGTCATGCGTGATTGCTACTGTTGAAAAGTTGTGGAACTCCTTACTGTGTCTGGGAGAATTTATTTTTCTCTGCAGTTTTTTTTAAGAACTCTGTAGGGGTCTTGGTTGATGGGAGATGTTACACTTGTCTTGGTGTGTGTTATTAATTCAAAGTAAGAGGACTTTAATTAGAGTGTAGTGGAAGGCAGTGTGTTTGTGCTTCAGAACTTGTGGGTGATTTGGTGGTGGTTCTTGTTAAATGTACTAGTGTTGTTTGAGGATCAAGCATTATGTGAATGTGTTCAGTAGGTGTGTTGAACAGAGGGTGCGCTCTTGAAGACATGAAGATGAGTCTTATGTTTTCCATTCATTTAAGGTGTTCTTCTTGCAAAGGAGCACTGGGTATCTTAGATAGGGGGAGTTGAACTTTTGTTGTTGAAGTAGAGAAGTTGCTTATCAAGATTGTTTATGGCTCTGGTGAGGGTGTTATGTCAGACAAGATGTCGTGACATTGTGTTACTGGTGAAGTTCATGGCTGAAGATGGCAATACTGAGGAAGCTGGTGAAAACCATACCTCTAGTGAGAGGACTGTTGATAATGAAGGTCATGATTCTGGGTCTGCTACTGGTACTGGAAAGAGAGTGGACGGTGATTGTTGCTGGTGATGGTGTTCTTTGGCTTTATTTTTGTTCTTTTGGTTAGATGATTCAGAGTTTGCTTTTGAAACTTTTGGTGCTTGGTCTGCATTAATGTACTCTTTACTCTATGGATTTGTTATGGACAGTTCTTAGTGAAGTTTGGCCAATTGTGGCTAAAAAGGGGGAGAGTTACCTTGCTGTTTGTTGTGGTTCTTGTTTTGAGGGGGAGTGTGTAGTTTGTGCAGTTGTTGTTCTGTTTGAGTTTGTTTTTGGTGCAGCTGTTGGATGTTAGTAGTTGGTTGGAGTTTGGTGTTTATCCGCTGCAAGTTTTTCTGATGTTGGCTGAGATTGTTTTAGCCAAAATTAGCCAAAGGGGGAGAGTGTTAGTTCTTGTTATTGGCTAGAATTTTGATAAAACAATGTTGTTGTTGAAGATGTCATATGTCTGATGTCTTAACTTGAGTTACTAACATTAAGTTTGTTAGGGTTGCAGTTTTGTGTACTGATGTCAAAAACGATGTCTTGACATCAGTTGACAGAACATCAGAACATCAGTCTGTTGTGTTTTGTTAGGGCTGTGTGTATCAGTTTGTTTTGAGAGATCTGGTGGAGAGATTGCAGGCGAACATCTTGGTTAAGATATATTCGGTTGCAATCAGATATGGAGCAGATCTTGTTGCTGCTTTAGGGCTAAAAGATATGAAAATATTTGAAGATAAAATATGTTTTTAAATTCAAATCAAATTAGATATTTTAGGAAGATTTGATTGAAGATCTAATTTGTAGGAGAATCTTTTGCATATTTGTAGCAGCTGATATGTTGTGATTTGAAGCCCAAATCCAGTTGGGTTTAGGTTATAAATAGAAGCATTGTAACCTAGAAAAATAGCACATCCATCATGTAAATTATAAGGGTTGTGTTGGTCGATGAACCACCCGGTTTGTGGGATGGTCATCGTGTTTATCTCGAAGCCTGTAGGTAAGAGATGTATTGTTCTTGGAGGAAGTTGTTAAGCAACTCTAAGTATTGTTCTTAGTCATGTGTGTCATGTCTAGGTATTGTCATTGAAGTGTGTCTTCTACTTTTCTGTGATTGAAGAGTTGTTAGAAACCAAGCTGTTGATGCAGTGGCTGAGGTGTTGACTGCTAGACATCATTGCGATGATTGGAAGTGAGATGGAGTCTCTTATCTAGGGTGGACTTAGGTAGAAGGGTCATTGGGTAGTGATTAAGTGAGTAGATCATCAACGGGTGTGTTGATTGTAGGGTCTATGAATTGATACTGCTAATAGTGGACTTCCTTCCTGGCTTGGTATGCCCCCAGATGTAGGTTGTTAGACCGAACTGGGTGAACAAATTATGTGTGTTGTTTATGCTTTTTCCTGTTACTATTGTTACCTTGTTCATACAAGAGATATTGATGTTGTGACATCTCACTTGACATCACATATCTGATACTAGAATTTCACCATGCATCATAAATGAATTTGTGAGTTACCATCTTGTTCCTACATGTTAATAGAGTGATAACCCTCAATCAATTGCCATGAATCAATCGTGTATGGAATTTCATTGTGTTCATGCTGAAATTAAGGTTCTTGAGGTTTTCTTCTGATTTCTCACTCAATACTTAATATAAATGCAATTAATCTATATGGTTGTGATCCTTGTTCAAAAACGAACAAGATTGGTGTTTGAATCGTGCAAAACCATTGAGAAATCATGGAGAAAAGTGAGAAAACGCAAATCTGAAAAAACAGAGGGCGCGGGCAAGAACCAAGTGTTCTTGGCGCCATAATTCAAATTTTTGAATTTTAGTTATTTTTGTTAATTGATTCAAAAATTAATTTCTCTCTGAATATTTATGTTTTTGAATTGATTCTTTTTTTTTAAGTTTCACTAAAATGTTTAAATATTTTATTTTACAAAAAAATCCAATTTATATTATTTATTTAATATAGTTAGAATTTTTGTGATTAATTTCAGTTTATTTGTTTTTAAATATTTTTAAATGGAATTACCACTTTGATCTTTCAAAACCAATTGAATTTCAAACACTCATGTAATTAAACGTGTTTTTTCAAAATATTTTTCAAAGTGTACAACTTATTTTTGGTATTTATATCTTTTTTTTCATTTAATTTCCTTTGAAAAATAACAATTTTATTTAAAATTATGGTTTTCTCTCGATTTTAAATTTTCAAACATCTCTGGGCCTCTTGAAAGAGTGTAAGACACAACCCCCTTGGAAATAAAAACCTTTTAGGGCCTCAGTCATTATATAAGTCCCAACGCAATTTTCAAAATAACGGTGCGATCGTTGTTTTCATCTGGGCCTCTCCTTGAGTTGTAAGCCCCATCTTTTTGTATAAAATAAACTCTTGGACCTTCGATAGAGTGTAAGACCCAATCCTTTGTAAATACAAACCATTTTGGGACTCAGATGTTGTATAAGTCCCACTGTATTTTCAAAAGCATGGCGCGGTCGTCGCCTTTTAAAACAAAATCATTTGGGTCTCCCCTCGTGTTGTAAGTCCCATCTTTCTTTTTCAAAACATCTTTGGGCCTCTTGAAAGAGTGTAAGACCCAACCCTTTTATAAATAAACCTTTTTGGGCCTCAGTCGTTGTATAAGTCCCGATATGATCTTCAAAACAACGGTGCGATCACTGTTAAACCTTGGGCTCTCTTTGAGTATAAGCCCCAATAATCTTTTGATTTAGATTCAAATATACAGTTGTTATCAAAACTTTCTTTAATTTCTTTGAACAACTAACAATACAGCATGGAAGCTTGCTCACCTGTAAGTTTTTATCAGTTTTCTTTTACATCCTTTAATATATATAACTGGATTGTGGGAAGTTGATCCCCTATAAGTCCTTCTTTCATATCCTTTTAAATACTTGTCATATATCAACTGCATATATACTAGTATATCTGTTTAGAGTTTTCCCCGGCAACTAGGTCTAGAACTAGGTAAAGCCAGTTGGTCACTCTTTAATACAGTCAAAAACTAGATCCCCATAGGATTTCCAGATACAGTCTTGCCTTCTCTTAGGCTTAAACAATATGGAACAAAGAGAAAGGCAGTATCCTCGGTGAACCTTTTCTCAGACTGTCACTATTAGAACTTGTCAAAGAAATTCAGTTTCCCCGGAGAGGATTAATTCCCGGTGAAACTTCTCTTGAATTTCTTCAAACCCTAGAACTGTTCACTAAAGAAAAGATTATTCCCGGTGAAACTTTGCTTGAACTCTTCTTAAGTTTGGACCCACAGGCTTCCTAAAAGCTTCCCCGTCTCCTATTGGGCTTTGTACAAGGACCCTCCGGCTTCTTAGAAGTTCTCATGCCTTCTCTTGGGCTTAATACAAGGACCCTGAAGACCTCTTAAAGGTATAAGACAGGACTTAGTCATCCTTTGCTAGAGCAGTCTTTCTAGTGTCAAAACATCAAACCATTTAGGGTTGATTCTCATCCCTTAAAACACCTGCCTCCTCTTGGGCATCGTACAAAGAAAAACTCTTCCACACCAGTAGACTTGGACAGTCTAAATTTCCTCTTGAGTCTCAAAGACATTCTCAAGTTCCCTACAAACATAGGAGAAACCCTGGTCATTCTGGATCAATCTCCAGTAGAGTTAAAACCCAGTCTCTCTCCTAAAAATCCCTAGCCAGGATCAGTTTGTCATCAGTATAACACTATCCCAAATCAGAACCTCAAGGTCTCTGATATCTCAACTCTTCTGTAACCCTCAGCGAGAGTTGATTCCCCGTTTGGACCTGCCTCAGGATCTCAATAATCCCCAACAAAAGTTAGCCTCCTCTTAGGCTTGGTATAATGATCCTTCCGTTCCTCAGCATAGTCAGCCTCCTCTTGGGCTTTGTACAATGATTCTCCCCAACAGAGCTAACCTTTTCAGACTCTCTTGTTGAGTCAATCACCTTTCAGTACTCTCTTGTTGAGTCAACCCTTTTAGCCTCAATCTTGGGCTTTGTACAAGACAGATAAAAACACTCTCTTGTTGAGTCAATCTTTTCTAGCCTCCTCTTAGGCTTGGTATAATGATTTCCCCTTGCAGTAGTCAGCCTCCTCTTAGGCTTTGTATAATGATTTCTCCAGCTTGTTCAGCCATAATCCTGGGCTTTGTACAGGACAGATAAAAGCACTCTCTTGTTGAGTCAAACCCTTTTCAGCCTTAATCTTGGGCTTCGTACAAGACACCATATAAATCTCCTAAGCAGAGTCAATCCTCTCTCAGCCTCAATCTTGGGCTTTGTACAAGACAGATAAAACTCTCTCGTAGAGTCAAACTCATTTCAGCCTCAATCATGGGCTTTGTACAAGACACCTAAAATATCCTCAGCCGAGTCAGTAAAGTCTCGTTTTAGCCTCAATCTTGGGCTTTGTACAAGACAGATAAAGATTTCTTTCCCACAGAGTCAGTCTTCTTTTCAGCCTCAATATTGGGCTTTGTACAAGACACATACAAACCCTCCCCAACTGAGTCAAAATCCTTTTTAGCTTTAATCTTGGGCTTTGTACAAGACAGACAGGACATTTTCCTCAGGAAAGTCAAACTTTTAGCCTCCTCTTAGGCTTTGTATAATGATATCTCCAAAGAGTCAGTCTCTTTTAGCCTCAATCTTGGACGTTGTACAAGACAGATAAACACTCTCTTGCAGAGTTAGTCTTTTTCTAGCCTCCTCTTAGGCTTTGTATAAGGACTTCCCTAGTTGAGTCAATCAACCTCTTAGCTTCAACCTTGGGCTTTGATCAAGGTACACAAAAATCAACATCCCATCAGAGGAAATCAAAAACTCTCTGTAGGAAGTCACTTCTCTGTTTATCACTTATCAAAAACAGACATTCAAAACAAACCCTAATCCCCAATAACTGCTATAAGAGGCAATCCAAGTTGTCGTCCATCTTTTATCCTGGTAAATCCTCTCTTTCATCTAATTGCTGTAAGTGGCAAGCCTCTGGATTATTTACATCCATGCCATTGTCCTTCTCTTAGCATGAGAAATTCCTAAGGAAAAATGGCATTGCTCAACACTGAGTTAAAGTTTTCCCCTTTAGGACAAATCCCCTATAAGGGAAATGATGGCATTGCTGGATTCACATATCCCAGTTAAAGTAATTCTCCTTTCTAAACAGTCACCCAACAGTTGTGATAAATAGACGAGATGTCTCCCTTTAGAGATGACAAATTCTCTCTCAGTCAAACCTTTTAGCTTCAATCTTGGGCTTTGAACAAGACACAAATACTCAACCTTTTAGCTTCAATCTTGGGCTTTAAACAAGACACCAAATATCTTTTTCCTCCCTTAGAATAAGAGGAACTACGATTGCTCTGATTTCCCTGTTTCGTTTAAACGGGAATACGTAGGCATAAGATTGCGAAATCTTAGCGAGCATACTAATAAAAAACTCTAGGTCCAGTACCTTCATAACAATCAGACTTAGGTCCAGTACCTTACCAAAAACATCGGAAAAAAACCCGAACATCAGCAAAAACTCACTCTCTCTCTCATATTTCCCAAGAAACTTTCCCAACCCATTAACGGATAAACACCATCAAGTATAAAGTAGAACCTAAAGCTAACATCTTGTGGATAACCACATATAGGATGGGTAATTGACAACTCCCCATTGTATAACCTGACCCCGAACTCCCCGAATCTCTTTAAGCGTTTATTCAGTTAAACATTCGCGTGCAAGAATAGTTTTAGATAGCTTTCCTTTCCCTTCCAGCTTCACGGGATAAATAAGAAATCAGAAAGTAGCACCCCCTCCTCTTCATTGAGGAGGATACCCAAATTCCGCGATAAGGTGGTCGCGTAACCGACAAAAATTGCGCGCTACAAATGAATGCAAGCAAGACTCGATCAGCTCAACCTCATTGATGAGAAGCGTATGACGGCCGTTTGTCATGGCCAATTATACCAGAAGCGGTTAAAAAGGGCATTTGACAAGAAACTTCGCCCTCGGCATATTGAAGCAGGAGACTTAGTCTTGAGAAAGATTCTGCCAATTCACACTGATCCAAGGGGCAAGTGGGTGCCAAATTATGAAGGTCCATATGTTATGAAAACGGTTTTCTTTGGAGGAGCCTTGATTCTCTTAACTATGGATGGTGACGATCTTTCATCCCCCGTGAACACATACACAATTAAAAAATACTTCGCCTAAATAGACCTAGTGGACCACAAAAAGAGAAGGTCCAGGCAAAAGTTAGGGATAAAATCAAAAGAAAACAAGAACCCACTTAGTTGAAAACCTCCAGGGGGTAACTTAGGAAAAAAAAGGGTATCCCGGTAGACTAAAAACCCGAAAGGGCGGTCTAGGCAAAAGTTAGGGATTTAAAAGGCAAGAGGTTGCAGTCTGTGGAAATCTGTGAGTTTTTCTCCTTTACCATGGAAACTCTGAATAGGAAGGATCATTGCAATCACTTTCCTCAAAAGTAGAGTACAAAGATCTCTAAGGACACATGGATCATAGCAGAATCGGAACTCAATGGAAATCCGAGTTTTCTTCATTGCCATTGCATTTTTTCTAATTTTACGCAATTGCCTCTTTTAGGAATTGCTTCCTTATGTAAATCACCCATTTACGGGTTATCATCAATAAAATGACTTTCATCAAATGTACTCCATATTTTTACTTTCACCTTTTGTTTGCAAAATATGAATTTATTCTTAATAAACATTGCAATGATAATGTTGGGGATAACAATAAAAGTATTGAAAGAAATGCATGAAATTACTTTTCTTTTAAGGTGTCTGAAGGATAACCACGGTTTCCAAATGACATATTCAGTACCTAAAGTACCACCAGATCATACGGGTCACCTAGACTTGATCAAGTCAGGGACAATCCAATTCAAGATAATCAGTAGTTGGCTTGTCTACTCAAAACCAACTTAAAGTTCTAAGAGAATCCAAACTTTGCTACGCTATCTCCAAGAGACAAAGGTGTCGGGAAGTCAAGCTTATTCCCCAACCAACCCAAAAGCCCAATCATACTTGGTACAATCATTCCCAGTAAATCACATTTTCTCATCTTCCCAGCAGCCCGAACATACATCGGCATTTTGCATACATTGATCATCATTACATGCATGCTTAACCAGTCTTTCTCGAAGACGCGAAGTTCCTATAGACATCTTGTCAGGATTCTTTCAGAGTATACCTTCTCACTTACCTTTTGTAAGTCCCTTCAGTTACCTTTCGCACGAAGTGATGCCTCTTCACTTACCTTTTGTAAGTCACTTTCACTGCCTTTTGCACGAAGTACAATCTCCTTGCTTACCTTTTGTAAGTATCCTATGCCTCTGGCATTATAAAAATTACACTCTTCCTTGTTTGCCTTTTGTAAGAATATTCATTGCCAAGTCGATCCCTCATTTCCTTTTCAAATTTTCCCAGCCTTTTTGCTGAAGATCCTCTCTGCCTTTTGCAGAAAAAAATCACACATGTCTCCTAACCTTTTGTTCAGGAGCCCTCCTTACCTTTTGCAAGAGGAAATCGTCATTTTTCTCTTAACTTTTTGTTCAAGAGTCCCCTCTTCCTTTTGTAGAAAGAAAAAAAATCTTCCCTCCTAACCTTTTGTTCAGGAGTTCTCGCTACCTTTTGTATGAGAAAACAAGTCAATCGTGGAGTGATGTTCTTCAAGTTCCTACTTAACCTTTTGTTAAGAAGCTCTCACTACCTTTTGTATGAGAGATCACATCATCATATCCCTCATAACCTTTTTTCGAGAGTCCTCTCTGCCTTTTGCCGAAGTAATTGCCATCCCTTCTTTCTCCGAACCTTTTGATCAGGAGCCCTTCTTGCCTTTTGCAAGAGGGAATCATCATATTTCTCCTAACCTTTTGCTCAGGAGTCCTCCCTGCTTTTTGCAGAAGGAATATGTCATCATCAGTTTTTCTTCAAACCTTTTGTTCAGGAGTCCTCTCTGCCTTTTACAGAAGGAATATGTTATCATCAATTTTTCTCCTAACCTTTTGTCTAGGAGTTCTCCCTGACTTTTGCAAAAGGAATATTTTACCACATCTTTCTCCTAAACTTTTGTTCAAGAGTCCTCTCTACCTTTTACAGAAGAAACATCTTATTATTCTATCCTAACCTTTTGTTCAGGAGTCATCTCTGCCTTTTGCAGAAGGGATGTTTTATTGTTTTCTCCTAACCTTTTGTTCAGGAGTTTTCTTTGCCTTTCGCATAAGGAATAATTCATCAGTCTTTCTCTAAACCTTTTGTTCAGGAGCTCTATCTTCCTTTTGCAGAAGGAAATTATTCTGTATTTCTCTCCTAACCTTTTGTTCAAGAGTCCTTTCTGTTTATTGCAAAAAAGGAAATTCACATTATAGTTATACCCTGTTTGCAGATACATCATCTTCTCTTGGAATCCTGCAGGGATGTCCTCATTATTAAGACTGGCAAAGCTCATCTTCATTGAAGCATACCATGCATTGCATATCATATCATGACATAATCCTCACAATCGGCCTATTCCCCAATAGAATGCCTTGTCCACATCCCCAACAGATAAACCTACATTACTATCCCATAAATCCAAAACCACAATACACTTACATCCATACCTTTTCCTTATGGCCAAGAATTCTGGGTACTCTGTTATTTAATCCTCTTCTACCACGAATGTCTGAAATTCGTTGTTATTCATACTTTCAGGTCTAAGAAGATTAAATAGGGACATCTTCCATACCCTAATTTGTACCCCTAAGATTTCACCTATCATATTCATTTGCATTTGCATCTCATTTGCACTCACAAGCATAGTTTCTCCTATCTGTCACTTCTCTAGGGTTTTTCCCTTGTGCAGGAGGTCACCAAGCACTCATTTTGTTTCTTTTTGCTTTATATTTGTTTATGCTTACTGACCCTATTCGAAATCCAAAAATATGTGTTGTTGCTTTCATTTTTCTTGTTGTCAAAGCTCAGGTGTTACAAGGTTGAGTCAGGGATATCAAGTCAAGTGTGTGTTCAATAAGGGATTAGATTCAAATGAGTTTGACCTAATCTTGGTCAAACAATAAATGTGCTTCATTATCAAGTTATCAGGCTGTGACAAATTCATTGTGCTTCATGATTCAGAATCATCAGGATCCAATTCATTTCCAGTTAGGGTTTTGGGCAGTGCAGTTCATATGTCAAGTCTTGATCCTCTGATTTCAAGGCATGTTCCTGCTCTTTTGGTCTACAGTGAAGACTTTAGTTTATCATGATTCAAGGGGCCAGATTCAAGATGAATTCAAGATTGATTCATTGATTCAGAGTTTTAATTCATTCAAAGTTCAAGATTGGTTCATTTTGGTTTCACTTCTCAAAACTAATTTCAAGACATGCTATTTGGTTGGTTCAAAGTCACACATTATATTCCAAGTTTCAATTATCTTAGTTTTATTCTTAGGCTTCAAACATGCTATCATCACCATTCAAGTTCAAAGAATATTAGCATAATATAATTTCAAGGCCTTGGAACAATATTGTAGGGTGTAAGTTGAGAAAACCATTCAAGGCCCAAATGAAATTTACAAAAAACAAATCCAAATATGTGGGGTGCGAATAACGTATGCAAGCCCAAGTTACCAAAACAAGTTACACCAAAGTCCATTACAAATTGTATCATAAAGCCCATCAAAAAAATTGAGCATATACAAAAAAATGGGAATGCAAACAAAATTGCCAAAAAGGGAAAACAAGCTCATGGATTTACAAGACCAAGCCCATGAAGAAGCTCACAAAGCCTTCCAAAATGACTTCAAAATAATTACCATCTACTTCACAGGCCAACATGAAGAAGCTACAACAAGTCACTTCCTGAAGCCAAACACGATTTCACAAACTAAAACACACCAAGCTGCCAAACGCAAACGACTTCACAACACGAAAATGCTAGCTGCAGCAGTGTAATACACAAGCCAAAAACGACAACATGCCAAGCCAAGCTGCAAAATCAAAATGCAGTGGAATGTAAAAACGACAGCAACCTTCACAAATTCAATTCATCACAACTCACTTCAAATTCTATAAATATGAGCCTCTTCTCCTTCATTCTTCAAGCTTTGATAGCCAAGTTCACCCTACTAAAATCTCACACACCTCTTCAAATTGAAAACTCTACAACTTAAATTCTTTAACCACCTTCAATCAGTCTTCAAAACAAACTTGCAACAATTTAACACAGCTTCCATAAATTCACAACATCAAAATCTCATTGCAATTTACCCTATAGCAACAAGGATACGCGCTACAAAAACCACAAAATCCAGTTCAATACTTCAACATAACTGACATAAGCAGCAAGATGCGAAGCAACAACAACCACAAGAACATCAATAACTCTGTAGCGTGAAGAAGAAGAAGAAGGCATAGAAGAAAACTTTACCTAGAGACTCTGATTTTCAAATTTGTCACGACCATCTCGAAGGTATTCCAATCTTCGTAGTTTCGGCTCAATTTCGCATTCGGTTTCGATTTGTGTTTTGGAGAAGATTTGATTGAAATTGAGGAGGGATTGGAGACAAGGGTGGTGAGACAATTGAATCATGTAGAAAGTGGTGATAGGGAAAGCTCTGCCATCGCGGCAATGAGCTCCGACGCGGTGGAGAAGAAGCACGGCCGGTGAGCACCGAAAAAGAAGGAGCACACGTTATTAAAGATAAAGACTCGTGGCTGAGAATTGTTTTTGAACCTTTCTTTCATGAGTTGCCTTGGGCTTCCAAGCCCAATCGGTGTCACTATCTACACTCCCTAGTCCATTTAACACACACTCCCTCCATCTTGCTTTTTTTACTTCTTTCTTCTTATTTGTTTTTTTAGAGTTTTTTTTGCTAATATTTGTTTTGAAATTTGATTTTTGACATCTTGATTATTAATCCTATTTCCATTGATATTTTGGCCTTTTTTATTTATTTCATTTCATCTTGATTTTATTTTTCCTTTTGGTTGATGAGATCTTAAGGATCATGGAATGTTGATTTTCAAGGAGATTGAATCTTCATTATTTTAAATCTGTTGATGAATGATCATTTGGATCATTCTCTACACTTTGAGATAGTGATGGGTTGCCTTTGATTAATCATGGAAGTTCTTAATTACGATGAAATCGTTCTCTTTTTCTTTTTGTGTCGCATAGCTTTAGGAGAATGAATCACATATCATTTTTCTAGCATGTTTTAACACAAATATTGTTATTGACCGACCTCAGATATGTGAGACTTCTACATAAGTCTACTTACGATTGCTTCACATAGCGCTAAATTTGTCCTGATTCGAGAAATCGATCATTAGATCGTCAACCACTAACGATTAATTCCTAACATCTAACATTTACATTTTTACCTTTACATTTCCGCAATATATTTCTCGTCATTTACTTTCCGCCATTTACTTTTCGTTCATTTATCTTTCATGCAATAATTTATGATATGTTCTTTCTCCTTTGATCTTTATTTCTTAATCTTATTAAAAAAATACAAAAACATTATAAAATGATTAAAACCCTAAAAAGACATTAAGCTTGGACTATGGCTACTATCCCTAGCATCATGGAGTTTTGGACCTTGTACTTAAACCTTAGTAAAGGATACTCAGATTGGACTTCTTTATTTCGTTGTCTTAGCTTACGACATCTTGCACACACACACACACACACACATATTTCTCTTGGGCTACCTGACAATGAGACCCTTTATTTCTAGCATTAATAATTCCCCTGTATTTTTCATGTATCTCTATCCCCATTTTGGTGTACTTTCTTCACTTTCCCGATTTCCTTTGATTGTGGTTTTTGCTTGCTAGTTACCCTTAGGGACTAGGATCGACCTCACCTCCCTCTTAACCCTTGTAAGTCGATCGCCTTGTGCACCCCCATCAACCTTACCCTTACACCACTTTTCTAAAGCCCTTGATCCAACATCAAGCGGCATTTTCTCAATAAATTCAAAAACACAATAAGATACAATTAAGATTGCGCGCCACGAGCCTTAAGTGGTGGAGAAGGAGTGAGAATGGAGCTTTCCTGCACTCACTCTGAGTATTTTGGACACAAGACGCTTGGCTTGGTAGTTCTAAATATTCACCTCTACCCATAGTCTTTAGTGCAATCCTAATCAAGAACAATATCTTCTCAAAACCTAAAAACAATATCAGCTCATCAAACTCTTTTTGCACCTTAGGGCATCAATCCGAAAACCCTTTTTCATGGTAAAATCAACCAACAAACACTTATTTTCTACTCCGAACTACGGAGCTCTAATTCTTCATTTCAAGAACGGAGATTCGTAGGCACGAGGTTTCAAAACCGAGGTAAGAACCCTAATAAAAAACCATCAATTTCCCTTTAGCAAGTAAACTTTAGATAACGAAACTCATTCGCACTTAGACGACTTAGATGGTTCCCGTTGAGTATAACGGATGTGAGGGGTGCTAATACCTTCCCCTTGCATAACTAACTTCTGAACCCGAATTTGGTTGCGAGACCATTTTCCTAACCTTTAGGGGGTTTTATCGTTATTTTCCCTTTCTTCAGAATAAATAAATTTCGGTGGCAACTCTGTGCATTTTTCGCGTAGCGGGAATATATATATATATATATATATAGTTTTAACTAGATTTTAGGTTCAGGAATCGAGTATGTGTAAGAAATGTGTTAGCATTTTACAACATTCATTAATAAACAGCTATTTTTAATTTAATTAAGTTTAAATTTCCCTAAAGCAGGTTATCAGTTATTTCGTTGCTTTGATGCTCTTCGTATTATGTTTTATCATAAGTTTTGAGTTTCTCGTTGATTCTCTCATCACACACACAAATAATAGGTTTTTGATGCATATAATGAAAAGTTGACTAAAATCAACCTTGAATGAATCAATTCAAGGTAATGCATGATCCAATTGTAAATGTCAGTCTATTGGAATCGAATCAAACAATAATTGGATTCGATTAAAAATTATGTTTTTCAAATTTGTGATTTGATTTTGTTTGCTAGAATTGATTCACACATTCCTTGGAATAGACTCAGTTAGATTTTTCCTAACTCTTATTTTGCTCCTGTTTGTTAGAATCGATTCACATACTTGTTGGAATCGATTCAATTAACAATTTGATAGTTCATGTTTGGCCTATATTTGTAGGAATCAATTCAAATGTTGGAAGGATTTTATTCCTTTGGAATCGATTCCACTACCTTTTGATCTTAATCATTTAAAGCAAACTTCCAACATTAGAATTGATTCATCACAAACTTTGATCTGATTCATTTATGGTTATTTTTCTCATATTTTGTGCATTATCTCATGCATTGATAAATAGTATTTTCATTTCATAAATTCATAAATGGATGAGAAAACTCTTATCAAGAAAGCTAGATCAAATATTTTTGTGAGAAAAAGATTTGAAACTACAACTCCCTTTACTTCTCAAACTTCATCTTCATCATTTTCATAGGGACTTATCATGTTGTTTGTGTGTATCATGAGAGAATGTGAAAAGTCATTATTATTCTAATTATGGATTATGGATCCTGTGTAGATTTCATAACAGGTGTTTGATCTTGAGGAAATATAAGAAGTAAATTTCATTGAAGAGAAAGAGTAGTTTTCTCCATAGGTCTCTCTCTCTCTCTCTCTCTCTCTCTCTCTCTCTCATGTCTTAAGTTGTATAAAATTAGGTTTAATTAGAATTGGATTTCTAAATAATCATGTTATTGATTGTTGGGCGGGAATATGAGTATTAAAAGGTCTAGACGGTGGAGGGGTTAAATAGACCAGTCCCCTTAATCATTTTCAAAAACTTTTTCTTATGTAAAATCAAAGTTCAATAAATGAAAACTTAAGTGGCGGGACGAAGCAAAAATGTAGTGAATGATTTAAGGAATTTTATGTTTCAATATCAATCTAATGTACATAATTGAATCAATATTCAACATAATTGAGGTGAAAGAAGTTTCTTTGAAAAGAAATTAAACAGTAATCATATTAATTTTTTTTTGCATATCTCAAAATTGAAATATATGAAAGAATGATTAATCTAAAATTAAAGCTTTTTTTTTTTATTATAATCAAGGAATAGAGTAGTCATTGAACTAGATGCATCACACACCTAAACTTATATGATAAAAAACCCTATAAAAATATTTTAAAAAATATAGATGACATTCTAAAGATGAATAGATTTAAAGCATACTTGTTGTACCCCAAAATTTTCCTTTGTTCTCCAACCTTAATTGGCTTGTGCATTCCATACGCATTCGTCATGCATTACATTGGACTTCCAAGATATGGAATCACGATGCATTTCCGGTAGTTCAAAGCTTTCTTCATTTCAGAAGGTGTTTCATTAGCATTCAGAGCTAATTTCACAGCCATCAAAGTCTTCGAGCACTTATTTTGCTTAACAGATGATTTGATCATTGCAGAATCCAGAGTAGAAAGCACAGAGTTCATATGATCTTGCTCCAAATAAGCTATCTATCATTTTTCAAGCATTATTCAGGGGCTTTATCAATGGCTAAGGTTCAGATACAAAGCAGGGCTCATAACTGGTTGCAACAAGGTGATCTTTGCAGTTTTGCCTTGATGTAATCGATTAACTAAATCATGGTAATCGATGACACCCCCTCTAGAAGGCGCCATTTTTCAAATTTTTGGATGTGTAATCGATTAACCAGATCATGTTAATCAATTACAGCAGGTATTTTTGCCTAGAATAGCAAAATTTCGGCACTGTAGCAGTTTCAAACTCATTTCAATCACTTGGATTCACACTTGCATCAGTAGAAGGATCTAGAATACTTCCAAAATATCAGATATTTTCCAAATTAATTTCATTTTCCCTCCGTAATTCAAATAATTTCCACTCCTAATTCCAAACCAAAAACCCAATCCTCATTCAAAACCCAATTCCAAACCTCATTTTCATTCCATACCTAGACCATATTTAAACTAATTTCTCCTATTCCAAGAGAGGGATTCATTTTCTGCATAATTTCTAAATTTACTCTCAATTCTATCTCACTTTGTGCAGAAATTTTCACTCTAAACTTCCATTTTCATCTTCATCCCTAACCTCACCAAAGCTCTTCCATTAGAGTTAACAAATTATTCATTGGAGTTTGTTAATCCTTGAGCTAAACCTTCATCACATTGCTTTTCATTAATTGATTCTGCCGTAGAAGTTGATTTGGATCTAGATCTCAATTTTGGAATCAATTTCTTGAAGTGATTTTGAAGCAATTCTAGCTTATTGCATTGTCCTTCAACTTTTCTTGTGAAGAATTCATAGGATCTCTGGTTTTCTTTGCTTAATCTATCAAATTCTATTTGCAACAATTACCAAAGTAAATCTCCGCTTTATATGTTGATGATTCTTAGATCCAAACTCATTTTAGCTTATTTTACAACTTTTACAATGTAGATACTTGTGGTTTTTGTGTGAATTGATCCAGTGATACAATTGATTGATGTTAATGATGTTTGATTGATTCAATAGGTTTTTGTTTGCTGTTAATTGATGTAATTTTTGTGTACAATTGCAGGCTATTACATGTTGCATTTGATCATTGAATTAATGCTGGAAAAGTGCTTCTGAAAAGTGATTTTCTGTTGTTTCTATAGGTGTACTCGATTAACACATCTGGTGTAATCGATTACACTCTGTTTCTGCACCAAGAACTGGTTTTTAACACTGCGTAATCAATTAACACATATATGTTAATCGTTACACCTGCTGTAGAAGGTGTTTTTGGCTTGTTTTGAGTTTATCTTGATCCCTTTCCACATGTAACTTCCATGACTTGATACATATGATATTGGTGGAATTTTATTGAGTTATTTAACCTTCGGTTGTAGTAAGTGCGTAAATCTTTGATGCACGATTTGTCGATTATGTAATTGTTTGCGTTCTTGAAGCATGTTCATGAGGCATACTTGTTTACATGTTGACACTTGCTTGTTAATGTTTCATATTCATGATGCTTGATGTTGATACTTGTTCATATACATTATCGATTGTTGAACTCCATGGTGTATGTTCATTAACTCCATTGTTGATGCATGTTCATAGTAATTAATTAATATTTTGATACATATTTGCATACTTTGCTCGGTCTTGCGCAACACATGTTAATGTTGCTTGAATTCTTGATGTGTGTTCATGATACTTGCTTAGCCTTGTGAATTACATGATGCGTTTTCATGTTAATGTTGCTTTGTATACACTGTTGTCCTGAGCAATATGCGTTGTTAAATGTTGATATTCTGTTACTACTACATACATGCCTGTCATGGAAATATGTGTTGTTAAATGTTGTTTATGCTGTTGCTAGAAATACACTGCTGTTGTGATTGAAATGCTATCGTATGTTGTTGTTTGTGCTTTTCTTAGCTTGTTTTGCTTGCTCTTGCATGTTCCCTTAGGAATTCCCAATCCAACTTAATTTTTTATTAAGATTGGAGTAGGATAGACATTAGGTTGTTAATCCAAGCATGAGAACATTGGGGTAGTTTCTCCCTAATCCTCAACCTTAGGGTCATCTTGCATAACAACATTAGGATATAATCATCTTCTAATCCTAACCTTAGGACAATTTTGCATGATAACATCTAGGGCCAAGTCTCCCTTAGATCTTGTGTTGCGTGACTTGCGTCCTTCTATTCTTCCTCTTAATCAACTAAAAACACTTAATAAATACGATGTGTATAGTGCGTCACGAGCCTTAAGCACAATGGGAAATGATGAGTGGGAGTCTCTCCTTACCTCATCTAGAGAGCATTATTCGCGAGCCATTTTGGATCGGTCGTATAAAGTGCTCGCTCATATCGTCATAGGCTTTACTGTGATGCACATCACAAACTAATTCAATTCACTTCTTTAAAACACTTCAACAAATGAAAATCAGTTTTTTCTTCGGGGTTTTCGCTTTAAACCATTTTCAGAAAGGGGATGTTATTTCTGTTCTACTGTAAACAGGTAACACGTAAGACTCCCGACAACGAGCGGCAAACACCTAAACCGCTAGAGCATGAACGTTAGCATTGTCCATAAAAAACACTAAGAAACCCGTGGTACCACGAACTACGGATTCTCTTTTTTCTTCATTCTCGTATGAATGAAGATATGTAGGCACAAGGGCCCCAATTCTTGGCGAGCAACCTTCCCTTCCACCCGTAGTCCTCCGAACTACGTTGACTCTGACTTTCCCATTGCACGAGGGAATACGTAGGCATAGGATTGCAAGATTCTATCGAATCTCCTTTTTTCTCCCTTTTCGTTTCTGCATTCCCTTAGCAAGTAAGCTTTGATATACACACCCTTTGATTAGAACAACAAGAGTGGATCTTGTTGAGTACAACGGACGTGAGGGGTGCTAATACCTTCCTCTTGCGTAATCAACTCCCTAACCCTGAATTTAGTTGTGAGACCATGTTCTTTCCCTTCTAAGGTTTTCTCGATGTTTCCCTTTCCCCGTTGGGATAAATAAAGTTCGATGGCGACTCTGTGTCTTCGCTGGTAGTTTTTCGCGGTAGCGACAATACTATAAAAATGAAAACAAATTAAAGAGATAGGGAAAAATAAAAGTTTACTCCAGTTGTATAATGGTTCAACTCATTCGTCCTCACAAGCGCTTGGTCCATTCTTCGATGGTTTCACCAGTGAAAATTGTAAGATCTTACACTATTTGTAAAGTTAATATACAAGTATTTTGGTACAATCAATAATCAACAATCTCAACATTACAAGCTCAATTATTTAACCAACATATATCTAAATTGACTTTCCCTTCTGTTGAAGTAGATTGCTTAAACTGAGAATATTTGATATCTTCAATGATCTTGATCCAACAATTTTGCTATACACAATAATCCGGCTTCAAGCCCCTGTTATGCATCAACCTTTACTCATCTATACCATTTCCTTGTTTGAGTGATTGTTCTACACAAAAGTGTTTAGACATTACCCATCTTTGTTCTATGCCAACCTTTACTCAGTCCCACAAAAGCCATCCATGGAGTAAAGAGAAATCTTATCTTGTTGTATAATCACCACCAAATTCCATAGAAAAAAACAATTATTTTTCTTGATACACACAACAAAACTTCACAAGAAAACATTAACTTTCCTAGTTTACCTTGGATCTACCTCTCACATTCAATCTTTAGAGTTGAGTGACACATCAATGGTTTATTGGTACAAGGATGAAGATGATGAAGGGTATTTGAATGATCTCACACAAAACAACTAATATCTTTGAGTATAAATATTCTAGAAAGTTTTTCAAAAGGTTGAATCAAGTAGAAAATATGGTTTTGAATGTAATAACTCTCATAGTTTTACTCATGTTTTTTGAAAGTATGGATATGGATCTCACAAGATTTTGCTCTGGAAGAATCACATTGTGATACTTCTCTTTCTTGATGATCATCTGTAGGCTAATTAAAAAGGTTAAACCACTAGATAATGAATAATGATCAACTATCTTACTCATTAATTGTTCAACCTTAAAAAGAGACACTAAAAGGGTTTAAATATGTGCTAGAAGTTAGGCACAAAAAGGTGAAGAAAATAAAAAATGATTCAATTCAAATCACGAGGTTATAATGTGAATGAAAGAAAGAAATAACTTGAATCAAGGTACTAAAATGAGGAATTTGACACTTTGATTTGAATCAATATTTATGTTTACAATTCGAGTCAAGCTAAGGCATGATTTAAATCATAATTGTATTTTAAAGATTCTGGATTATCATGATTCTAATCAATGATTCTTGTGATTTGAGTTACGAAGTGATGTGATTATAATCACGCACATCCCTGATTCGAATAAGATTGACATACTCAAATTCCAAAGTTTAGATAGATGGTTGATTCGAATCACCACAAGGTTTGATTCAAATCAAGCTTCACAAAAACCTTGATTTAATTTTTATAACTTGTGATTCAAGCCACACTTAACACTTTGAATTAGACCAAATTTCTTAGGTTAAAAACACATTGTGATAGGTCGAAAACTAACTTAATGAATGTAAGGAGCTTAAAGGTACAAGCCAGCCGAATCAAATAATCAAAATAATAGAATTACACACAAATTACAACAAATTACAAATAGCGAGAAATCAAATCACACACAGAACAATTTTGAACAGAACATCAAAATAAAATATGGTACCAATTGAAATTTCATTGATTACTCTATGAAGAATTGGAATTAGAATTACACTAAGTCAGTTAATTGTTAAGTGCATCAAACATCTAGTTTGAAACTTTAGCCACTATTTATTGCATTGTCCATATCTTCATTTTAAACCATTGGTTGTGTATTACAATAATATATTTCCAATATCTTAAAATCTCTAAAACAAAGTTTTCACCCTATTCATTTTTGCATGCGTAATCTAATTTTAAAATTCAAAAAAGAAGGGAATTTTTAATTGGCTATTCAATCCCCCTTCTAGACAAATTACCCCATATTCATACTAATAATTTGTTGCAAATTGATGTGAAGGGAGCGCACAATAAAGCCCCAATTTCCCCTAATGAAAAATATCCATATTGGAAGGATTGCATGTAGATACACCTTATGTATGTGGATTTACAATTATGGATAGCCATTGAAGAAGGACCTCAAAATATCCTTGATGGTGTATTCGTTAAGAAAACACCAAAGGAATGGAATGAATGTGAGATTAGGAAGGCATATTATGATTTGAAGGCGAGAAATGTACTCATCTCTTCATTGAGTTTGAATGTATATTTTTCAATATCACATTGTAAGACGACTAAGGCAATGTGGTACACTCTTCAAATTATCCATGAGGGAACTGAAGAAGTCAAGCAATCTAAAATCAATAAAAATTGAGAATTTAGGCAAAACCACTTCTAATAAAAATTGTGTTAATAAGATTTTGATATCTATGTGTAGGGATTGATAGCCTAAAGTTAATGTTATTAAAGAATCTCATGATCTAAAGATTCTATATATTTCAACTCTCTTTGGTAAGCTCATCAAACACGAGGAATATCTTATAGTTGCAAATAAGATGTGGTTATTAGATAGTGGTTATTCAAGGTATATGGCAGGAGATGCATCATTACTCATTGAATTTGTCAAGAAAGAGCGCGACTATTTCAATGCAAATAACAAGTGCAATATTATCTTATCCTGTACTTAGCTATTAATATTAACATTGTTGGACAAGTAATTCCATGCACAAGAGGGGGTGAATTGTGGTATTCAAAATTCGCGATAAATTTAAAGGGTTTATTACTCAAAAGGAAAATTGTGTTAATATTTTCAAGATTAGAGAGAAAACCAACAAAATATAAAACGATAAAGTAAACAACAAGAATTTAAAAGATAAGGGTTAGAGAGATGACACGAGAGAATTATCCAGGTTCGGCTGAATGTTGGCCTATAATAGCAAGAATGGAATTAGTTTCAATCTAGAGGAACTTCCAAAGCCTGTCATGAGCATATACAATGGAAAGAATGATGGCCATGAGCCCATCTAAAAGGGAATTTCGAACACCTAGAGGTGTGGCAAATACACCTATGAAGTCACCATCTTTGTTTCTAAAGACTCACGCACACGAAGCAGGACCTGGGCTTTCTTTTGCTTCCCATCAGTGTTATATTTTAGGCAATGCAAGTAAGGAGGATGCCAAAATATTTCCAAATTTTTTGAAGCTTTTGAAGGGTGAACTTTGATGTTGAAACATTTGAGAATTTGAAAGTTAATCATAGAGGGACATGTGCAAAGATTTGAGAGGTTTCGCGAGAAAGATGTAGCCACAATGATGTTAGAGATGCAACGCTTAATACTCAATCCTTTATCCTGGAACCTGTCGCTACTCGAAAAATAGATGACGATGAGTTAAAAAAATAAACAGAGTCGCCATCAAACTTTATTTATCTCAAAAGGGGAAGGGAAAACATCGAGAAAACCCCAAGAAGAAAGGATCAGATGGTCTCACAACCAAATTATGGGTTCGGAAGCCGGTTATGCAAAGGGAAGGTATTATCACCCCCCACATCCATCGTAATCAATGGGAACCATTCAGTTGTCTTATGTGAAAGGATGTTTGCTAAAGGACTGCTTTTTAAGAGTGTTTTAAGAGGGAAGGAAGTGGATTTAGAAACAAAGATTGTGAAAGAAAAAATGAGATAAAAGGAAAAGATGGGGAAAAGAAAAGGTGGAAACAAAAGGAGACTCGATAGGACTTCACAGTCCTACGCCTACGTATTCCCTCGTGCAATGGGAAAGTTAGAGTCAACGTAGTTCGAAGGAATACGGGTGAATAAAATGGAAGTTTGCTCTCCAAGGATTGGGGCCCTTGACCTACGTATCTTCACTTGAAAGAAGTGAAGAATCAGAGCGTTCGTAGTTTGGAGAATTACGGGTTAGAAAAGGTCTTGATCGCACTAGGGCGAGAGAAAAGGTTTGGTTAGTTGATCTTGATCGCACGGGGGCGAGAGAAAATGGGAGTTAGTAGTTAGGGTGCTCGCCAAGGATAGGGATCCTTGTGCCTACGTATCCTCATTAGGGAATGAGGAATCAGAGCATCCGTAGTTCATGGCTACGATTTGTTGGTGTTTTTTTTACGATGCTAACATTCGCGTTCTAGCAGTTAAGTACTTTGTCGCTCGCTCGTGGAGTCTTATGTGTTACCTGTTTGTGGTAGAACGGACGTAACATGCCTTTTTCTGAAAAAGGTTTGGATTTTCGCCATCGGCAAGATGTCACATTTGATTAGTGAAGATTGATTTTAGTGGTGAAATAAGTCCTCGGATAGTAACCCCTTGCGGGTAGTACCCAATTCTTTATCTCAAAATATTTATTTTGAAGATGGTGTGGCGAATATAGTCACATCTTTGTATTGAAAGACGAGTATCGAGACCACACACTCTAAAGTAAGCATCCTAATACTCGTAGAGGAAGAAGTCTTTACTCAATCCTCTCTCTTTAGTTCAATACAAAGAGAACCTTATTCTCTTATTTAAGAGGTACTTTATTTTGGATGGTAAGGGCTTTATGATTGTGAACCCTAAAGGTAGTGTCAAGCACTCGGGATAGGACAAGGCATTTGCCTAACCACTCCACGACCATCCAAGTTTATTAAGAAAAAGATTTGAAAATGCACTTGGTACAAGACCAAGATTTTAAATCAAGAAGAGGAGATAATGAGAGTGAGATGAAGAGTGAACACAAAAATATGAGTAAGAGAAAGTCAGAAACAGAAGTCGTGTAACGTAAAAGTAGTAAGCACAAGGCAGTCATCAATATTAAACCAGAGTTAAGCACAACCAAGCTATCAAGAAATAACCACAACTTATGTCAAGGGTCAAAATCAATACCAAGCATCAAGAATTGATCAACACTAACTGTCAAAAATTCTATCTAAAATTCCAACGAATATGAAAAATATTGAAAATCATGAAGAAATACTAAAGCAAATACTAAAATTGATATTAAAACAACTCATGTAAAATATTAAAACAAGACATGAAAATCAACAAAACAAATCTTAAAAAAAAGGTCAACAAAACTCAAGGAAATAAAAAAAAAGTTTAGAGAAATAATTAAGAAAAATTTCAACAAAATATTCAACAAAGATTTTTTTAACAAAGTATATAACAAAATTGCTAACAAAATTATTATCAAAATAATTAATAAGATTATCTACATCAAACAAAATCAAAACCAAAAGTTAACCAAAACTAAACAAAATTTTAAATAACAACTAAAGGGAGGTGCTGAAGAAGAATTGGGAGTGTGTATAAAATCATATGGGGAGGTAGAATCATATAGGATTTCAAAAAGCCCATCATCTCCCTGAATCATGGTGCGCCACTCAGTGTCCCCTTGGTCCCTTATACCAATGCAATATTTATTTATTAGGGTTTCCCAAAATAAGTAAAAAAAAACTTTTGAGATCTTGTTAATTAAGTTTACTAAAAAAAGATAAAAATAAATATATTTAAATATTATATCAAAGAGAAAAATAAAAGATAAAATAAATCAAATTTTCACTAAAAAAAATAAAAAATAAAATAAAATTCTAATTCTCTAAACAAATTAAACAAATTTAATTAAAAAATAACTTAACTAAGAAATAATAAAAACAAAATGATAACATAAAATAAAGTTAACTAAAATAAAATCCTAATTAACTAAGAAATCTAAATTAATTCTAAATTAATTAAAGGATTAATTAACTAAAAATTATAAATAAAATGAATAAAAGCGAATAAAAAGTCGGGTAACAAAAATCCCGAAAATGAAAAATGACTACACTAAAATTATCAGCGCAGAATAAATCACTCGGAAAAATACAGCATTTTGTCAGATTTTGAAATTAATCGGGACCGGCTTTTAGTTTGACTGATTCGTCTGTAAATCTGAGAATTCTACTCCGGTTGACATTTTAGGTAGTATGCGATATGAGAGGCATGTTATGATAAGCGGATGATGCAATGCGAGAATGAAGTCCGATAAATGAAAGTTTAAAGTGCCTGGCCAAAATTTGGGGTATGATAGTTGCCCCTATTTAATCTTCTTGGACCCGAAGGTATGAATAGCAGCGGCTTTCAGACATTTGAGGTAAAAGAGGATTAAATACTAGAATACCTAGAATTTTGACCGATTAGAAAAAGGAAAGATGTAGTGATATGCTTGAGACGCAAATGGATGGTATGCAGGGCAGTTATAATGATATGCTGTGATATGCTTGAAATGCAATGCGGAATGAGCATAAGTGTTTTGCCAGTCTTGGAATGGGAGACATCCCTGTAGTACTCTGATGACACACAAAATATTGTGAGATATTCCTTCTACAAAAGGTAGAGAGGACTCAAGAAATAAAGGATTGCGAGACATTCCTTCTACAAAAGGTAGAGAGGACTCTAGAAATTGGTTTTCCTCTTGCAAAAGGCAAGGAGGACTCCTGAAAAAAAGGTTAGGAGAAAATGTTTCCTTCTACAAAAGGTAGAGAGGACCCTGAATAAAAGGTTATGACAAATGATAACTCCTTCTACAATAAGTAGAGGAGACTCCAGAACAAAAGGTAAGATGAATCCGTTGAGAAAGGCAAGAAGGAGATACTTCGTGGAAAAGACTTGGAAATACTTACAAAAGGTAATTGAAGAGATCTTGTACAAAAGGCACGGAAGGACTTACAAAAGGTAAGTTGAGGGCAATAACCATACTCACGCAAAAGGCAGAGGGAACTTGCATAGAGTATTAGAACATCATTTGACCTCACAGTCATAACGGCGGAGATGACATTCTCTGGGTATGGCGACCATTCAGTTCTTTGCCACACACGCATCAAGCATCCAAATCGATCAAAAAGGGAATAGGTTATTCATCTATTCCCATATTTTTACCCAATGCAAAATTCTTTCGCGTGTAAAAGGAAGCGAGAATGCTTACAAAAGGAAAGCGAAGGGATGAGATTTCTCGTAAAAGGCAGCGAAATCACTTACAAAAGGTAAGTGAAGAGATATCTCGTGCAAAAGGCACAGAAGGACTTACAAAAGGTAAGTGAAGGAAAAAAACACCCTAAAATAATCCTGACAGGATGTCCACAGGAAAATCGCGTCTTCAAGAATGACTGGCTAAGCGTGCATGTAATGATGCAGAATGTAGGCAAGGTATGTATGCAAAATGTCGATGTATGTTCGGGTTGTTGGGGATATGAGGCTATGAGAGTCTGGAGTGATGGTTGCACCATGTATGGTTGGGCTTTGGTTTGGCGTGCCAAGGAAGGTTGGGCTTAGGTTTTAGGGTGCCAAGGAAGGTTGGGCTTAAAAGAGAATGCCGGCTGAAGGCAGACTTACAACAAGGGTGTCAGCCGATGGAGGACTTACAACAGAAGAAACTATAGATAAAAAGGCGACTCCATTAGGGAAGGAAATGGTAAATAAGGGGAAAGATCAACGGATCTAAGGCCTCATGGATTGATAGAAAGTAAGGTCGTCATCAAAGGGTTGATGAGGAAGGATTGACATCGTCAAAGGGTTGACGGTAATGAACCTGACATTGCCAAAGGGTTGACGGAAAAGAATACATTCACCAAAAGGACACATCGTCAAAGAGTTAATGGAAAGAAACCTGACTGAAGGGACACATCGTCAAAGAGTTGACAGAAAGAAAACATTCACCAAAAGGACACATCGTCAAAGAGTTGATGGAAAGAAAATGGTCATCGTCAAAGGGTTGACGGAAAGATAACTGACATCGTCAAAGGGTTGACGGAAAGAAAACTCGAGTAAGAATCTCATCAAGGGGTTGATGGAAAAGAACATTTTTCTTCGTCAAAGGGTTGAAGGAAAATAATATATTTGAAAGACGTCATTAAAAGAGTTGATGGAAAAGAAAATGTGTCTTCGTCAAAGGGTTGATGAAAAAGTATGTATTTGAAAGGTCATTATTAAAGGGTTGATGGACAGGAACAACTGTCATCGTCAAAGGGTTGATGGAAAGATAATTATCATCTTTAAAGGGTTGACGGAAAAGAACAACCGAACTAAAAGAGTCACATCATCAAAGAGTCGATGAGAAGAAAAATTGTCATTGTCAAAGGGTTGACGGAACAAAACAACTATCATCGTCAAAGGGTTGACGGTAATGAAACTGCCATCGCCAAAGGGTTGACGGAAAGAAAATATAATAGACGGAATACATCGTCAAAGAGTTGATGGAAAGAAAATATGATAAAAGAAACACATCGTCAAAGAGTTGACGGAAAGAAAACCTGATAGAAGAAACACGTCGTCAAAGAGTTGATAGAACAAAAACTTGACAGAGGGTAAGATCGACGCATGATCTACGGCCCTAGGTGTGAAATTGAAATATCTGTTGGGGGATGGACTATGCATTCTCTGTAGGGATATGAGGAAATGCGATTCAGGGATTATAATTGTGCCAAGCGTGGTTGGGCTTTTAAAGAAGGTGCCAATATGGATTGGGCTTCGGTGGTTGCCAATAGGGATTGAACTTTAGAGGGATGCCAAGCAAGGTTGGTCTTTTGGGTTTATGAAGATGCCAACAAAGTGGGCTTTTGGTGGTCGCGGTTCTAATAGGGATTGGAATTCTAATATTTTCCAATTGGGGTTGGACTTCGGTTAAGATGCCAATAGGGATTGGGCTTTTGGTGTTTGCCAACGAAGGTTGGGCTTTTAAGTTTATGAATATGCCAGCAAAGTGGGCTTTTGATGAGGTTCTAATAGGGATTGGAATTTAGTTAAGATGCAAATAGGGATTGGGCTTTTGGTGTTTGCCAACGAAGGTTGGGCTTTTGCTGAGATGCCAATAGGAATTGGGCTTTGGATTTTCTCGTTTGGTTTAACAAGGCTTCATGTTATGCTATGGTAGACGAATGATATGCATGAGCGAAGCGACATGACTAATGCATGGTAATGATTTATGCAATGACTAGACAGTTCAACCGGTGGCGTAGAGGTAGGTCAGGTATGGTTGAAGTTGAAAAGTGTTTTGTCTGGCTACAAGATTTCTGGTTGAAAGGTTAGGGAATGTATTGACTTCCCAACATTCGTCTTGAACTTGACGGTTGACAGAACTTGCTTGAGTAGCTCTGGAGGTATGGAGAGGAAATGTTCCTTTGTCGCCAGTCTTTCCCCAACTTGCGGGATCTCTGAAAGAATCTTCCTCGAAAGGAAACCTGGGACTTCTGTACCTTGATTGTTTGAGATGAACTGCCCCAGTATTCTGAATCTTAGAGAGGTGCTTCGGATTAATCGCCTTTCGGACAAGATTAACTTTTTGTGCTCTTAGGGTGGCCTGCCCCAGTTTGACTGAATTTTTTGTTCAACAGAGTATTGAAATGATTTTACCCTAACTGCCTGATCTGACCTTCGAGAGATTTGTCAAATCTCAACCTGATTGCCCCAGATTGTCTGTATTTTGGAGTGGCTTGCACTTCTTCTTAACAGGGTCTTCAAACGTTTCGCAATTTAGCTTAATCAAACCTTCCATTGCAGAAACTCTTTTGATGTCGAGTGCTTACTCGCAAGTAAAACTGATCGTTTTGAAAATGATAATTTTAATGCAATGCATAAGACAGTTTTGAAATCCAAGTCTGTTCACTGGAATTATGTTGCGACATATAGTGAACGAATCACTTATCAGAATGTCACATGAATGATAAGCAAATCCTTTTGGGAGTCAGTTTTGACGTGATTTTACCGAAGTATGCTTTCGAAACCACCCTGCTTCAATTAGGTCTTTTAAGGGTTGTAATGTGGCCTGGTTCACGGTTTGAAAAAGAAAGGATATAAGGCTCAAAGTTTTATTTTAACCCACTCATTCGTCTTGGTGTTCTCCAGTCCTACGTTCAGTTAATTCGGCACACGCATTTAGAGATTGACGGTGTAAGAGTGAAAATGACGTTTCAAGATATTTTGAAAGGGCAGTCACCTTATTTTATCTTTGGACATGGATGTCAGTGACCTTTTGATTTTTGACGTGGTGGTCATTGAATATTTTTTACTTTGAGGGTTTGAGGACCTCTTTCGATTTTCTTTTGATCCCTAATTTTACCTGGACTGATTTGCTTCTTCAAGTCCATCGGGATTGCCTTGATTTTGCCTAAGTCTCCTTTTTGGGGATTTCGACTTAGCGGGCCTTTTTTTTAAGGCTTATGAATGCCAAATCATTGGTCATTGAAGAACAACCAACATAGCTTTGGGATTTTGCACAGTTCATTCAACACTTCAGGATGTGTACGAAGAATACGGCGTCAGATTAACTGAACACTACCCTGCCCCATGTTAAGTGTAAGGGTTTAGAAATCCGAAGGAAACTCCTACTTCTAAGCTCGAAGTGGTTGACTAGGGATTAACGTCTTATCTCTCTAGTGTTTAGGGGTTTGAAACAATGGTTGTACACCGTTAGCAAGGTTTTATCAAAAGCATACAATCAGAGGTTTTGCATTTTTCGGTTTCATCATCCTCCCTCGGATTTTGCTTGAACAAGTGTTTGATAATGATAAAAAAGTATGAGTGAACATGAATGGATTTAATCAAAACATGCATATTCATTTCATTAACAAAATCATTTATAAACAATAATGTCTCAAAGCAAATAGCTCTTAACATAAAAGAAACTACAAATGCAAAGAAATGACATGATCTAAAAATTTCCAGCTTCGGCGAACTGGGCTTTCCAATCTTGATTCACTACTGAGCTAGCCATATTCAAAGTTGCTCGTCGAGATCAGTTTGATAATCATCTTCACGTATATTCTCGGTAAAATCTTCCATAACAGAGACTGATGGACCTACCTGATTGGTTGAAGAATTATTGATTTGAATGCCTTGAGGCGTGAAAAAGAACATCTCGGAGTCAAGCAGAGTCTGAACCTTGCTCTTGAGCACCTACAATCTTCATTTGAATGCCCCTGTGCCCCAGCATGATAGTTACATTGGTCGTTGGCGTCAAAACCTGGTGGGTACGGGAAAGGCACTAGGTTCAACTCCTTCGGCTCAATCAATCCTCCTTTGATCAAATCTGGCAATATCTGACTATATAACATTGGCAACAGAGTGAAATACCTTTTTGGCTTTCTTGGCCTTTGTCGAGCGTGCTGACGCAACTGATGCGGAGTGTGCTGGCGTTGATACGACCGTTGATACCGAGGAAATCCTTGATTTGTGGGAGGATACTGTCCCTGTGGAGAGAGTGGTATCTGACACGGAGACCGAAAAGGTTGCTGACTTTGAATAGTTGAGATGCATGGGTACTAAGAATAAGGTTGCGCAGATGGACCTTGTGGAGCTTCCCAGATGGAATTATTTTCCTCCTCCCCTTCTTCTTGGGAACTGATAACATATTCATTTTTGTTGGCTGGGATGTTTGAGGCATCTTGGATCTTTCCACTCTTGAGAATGCACTCGATGCGTTCTCCGGCTAATACTAAGTCAAAAAAGTTCGATGTCCCAATGCCAACCATCTTTTCCAGGTATGTTCCTTGGAAAGTATTCATGAACAGGCAACCAATTCTCTGTCTAAGATTGGTGGTTGAACGCGAGCAGCTACCTCTCTCCATCTTTGAGCATACCCTCTGAAGGATTCATTTTCCTCTTGAGATAAGCCCTGTAATTGCATGCAGTTGGGAGCCATGTCCAGATTGTATTGGTATTGTTTCACGAAAGCGTTAGCTAGGTCCAACCATGATTGGACGTGGCTGCTCTCCAGCTGCATGTACCAACTCAATGATGCCCCACTCAAATTGTCCTGGAAACAGTGAATCATAAGTTTGTCGTTATGAACATGTGAGGTCATTCTTCTGCAATACATCACCAAATGCTGCTTTAGACAACTATCCCTTTTGTACTTCTCAAAATTCAGTGTCTTGAACTTTGGAGGTATTACAAGGTCGGGCACCAAACACATGCTCAAGCCATTCAGATCAAAAGCATCACGACCCTTTATGGCGTTAAGCTTTTCTTCCAGCACTCGACATTTTTCCATAATTTCAACAGCTCGCGGGTCCTTGGTTTTCATCACAGAGACCGCCTTTTGGAAATCTGACATAGAGAATGCGAAACTACGACAGTCTATGGCATCAAGAGAAGAGGAATGTCCATCTCAGACAATGGTACGTTCTTGAATAATAGGATCCTCAATGGGGATCTGCACAGGCTGAGTTTGAGCAACGTTGTTCACTTGAGGTGAAGTGACGTTCCCAGTGACTAAAGTCCTTTGAATATTGTCATCTCTCCTTGCCAAGGTTGTCATAGCTTCCACAAGTTGATACAACTGGCTCTTTATCAATTCATCATCTGCCCTTACTATAAACTGGTTCTGCTCTTCTGAGGCCATAATTCTTCGAAAGCTACTTCAAGTCCAATACGGGTGTCGGGAAGTCAAACGGCGGGTTATGGACAAAGGATGGATGAGCTCTTTGTAGTTTGGTTGGAGAATGATATGCAAAATGATGCATAGATGCTTATTCTTATGCAATGTTATGAATGCAACAGATACTGGATCAAAGATCACTGAATCAGAGGTTCGCACAATAGGTATCTCACTCCTCGAGTGGGCAATCTATTGGTTTATTATTGGGCATCCCAAAGGCTTTTAAACAAGGTCCCATGTATTAAGCCCTCAAAAGTTTTCCATCATAAGATGATTCGTAAGGTGGTAATCCCTTCAAAAAATGAGCACAAAGTTATGTCTTAGTATCCTTTGGAATAGGGTTCTACAAAGGTCCTCAGAATCACAAACTCTTAGGCCGAAAACAAAAACTCAGTTACGACTGCTCGTAAGACATAATAATTCACAAAGGGACCTCCTCTGAGCGGTAGAAATCAAACCAACTCAACGAGTCCTAAGTCTCGCAAATCAAAAAGCAACCACCTCCTAACTTAGTGTATACTTGAAAAGCTCGGGTAGAAAGCCTTTCTCCTCACAACCCATCCCCAATAAACCCAATAGATAAGAAGAACACAATCAAAGTAATAAAGCAATAAAGCAATAATAAAAGCAAACATTCCACACATGCGAGAAACAGAACTAGGTTTGGCTTACTAGGGTATCCTAATTTCCCCAGCAGAGTCGCCAGTTGTCGCTTCTCGAAAAATAGACGACGATGAGGCGAAAAAAGAAACAGAGTCGCCATCAAACTTTATTTATCCCAAAAGGGGAAGGGAAAACATTTAGAAAACCCCAAGAAGAAAGGATAAGATAGTCTCGCAATCAAATTATGGGTTCGGAAGACGGTTATGCGAATGGAAGGTATTAGCACCCCCCACATCCATCGTACTCGATGGGAACCATTCGCTTATCTTATGTGTAAGGATGTTTGCTAAAGGACTACTTTCTAAGAGTGTTCTAAGAGGGAAGGAAATGGGTTTAGAAACAAAGATTGTGAAAGAAAAATGAGATAAAAGCAAAAGATGGGGAAAAGAAAAGGTGGAAACAAAAGGAGACTCGATAGGACTTCGCAGTCCCATGCCTACGTATTCCCTCGTGCAATGGGAAAGTCAGAGTCAACATAGTTCGGAGGACTACGGGTGAAGAAAATGGAAGTTTGCTCACCAAGGATTAGGGCCCTTGTGCCTACGTATCTTCACTTGAAAGAAGTGAAGAATCAGAGCGTTCGTAGTTCGGAGAACTACGAGTTAGAAAAGGTCTCGATCACACTGGGGCAAGAGAAAAGGTTTGGTTAGTTGATCTCGATCGCACGGGGGCGAGAGAAAAGGGGAGTTAGTTGTTAGTATGCTCGCCAAGGATAAGGATCCTTGTGCCTACGTATCCTCATTAGGGAATGAGGAATCAGAGCATCCGTAGTTCACGGCTATGGTTTGTTGGTGTTATTTATAGACGATGCTAACTTTCGAGTTCTAGCAGTTAGGTGCTTTGTCGCTCGCTCGTGGAGTCTTATGCGTTACCAGTTTGCAGTAGAACGGACGTAACATGCCCTTTTCTGAAAAAGGTTTGGATTTTCATCATCGAAGCAAGATGTCACATTTGATAGGTGAAGATTGATTTTAGGGGTGAAATAAGTCCTCGGATAGTAACCCCTTGCGGGTAGTACCCAATTCTTTATCTCAAAGGATTTATTTTAAAGATGGTGTGGCGAATATAGTTAGGTCTTTGTATTGAAAGACGAGTATTGAGACCATACACTCTAAAGTGAGCATCCTAATACTCAGAGAGGAAGAAGTCCTTACTCAATCCTCTATCTTTAGTTTAATACAAAGAGAACCTTATTCTCTTATTTAAAAGGTACTTTATTTTGGATGGAAATGGCTTTATGACAATGAACCCTAAAGGTAGTGTCAAGCACTCGGGATATGACAAGGCCTTCTCCTAACCACTCCACGACCATCCAAGTTTATTAAGAAAAAGATTTGAAAATGCACTTGGTACAAGGCCAAGATTTTAAATCAAGAAGAAGAGGAGATAATGAGAGTGAGATAAAAGGGTGAACACAAAAATATGAGTAAGAGAAAGTCAGAAACAGAAGTCATGTAACGTCAAAGTAGTAAGCACAAGGCAGTCATCAATATTAAACCAGAGTTAAGCACAAACAAGCTATCAAGAAATAACCACAACTTGTGTCAAGGATCAAAATCAATACCAATCATCAAGAATTGATCAACACTAACTATCAAAAATTCTATCTAAAATTCCAACGAATATGAAAAATATTGAAAATCATGAAAAAATACTAAAGCAAATCCTAAAATAGATATTACAACAACTCATGTAAAATATTAACACAAGACATGAAAATCAACAAAACAAATCTTTAAAAAAAGGTCAACAAAACTCAAGGAAATAAAATTAAAAAAAGTTTAGAGAAATATTTAAGAAAAAATTCAACAAAAAATTCAACAAAGATTTTTTAACAAAGTATTTAACTAAATTATTATCAAAATAATTAATAAGATTATCTACATCAAACAAAATCAAAACCAAAAGTTAACCAAAACTAAACAAAATTTTAAGTAAAAACTAAAGGGAGGTGCTGAAGAAGAATTGGGAGTGTGTATAAAATCATATGGGGAGGTAGAATCATATGGGCTTTCAAAAAGCCCATCATCAACTCCCCAACAAAGTTACACGGCTGAAAACCCAAAAAAGAGAGGTAGTGAATGTGGAACCAAGGAAAACGGGCCTTAAGACCAGTCCACACACGACCACAAGGTTATATTTAGCAAATGGCACGGTTAAAAAAAACAAAAAAAAAAGAAAGACTCAAATCTCCTTCTCAACATCGTATTACAGTAACAACATACTCACTTGAAAACAAGAGTCAAAATCAGCAACATCAGATTAACACGATTCACTCATTTTCTTCTCATTCGCTTCAATAATTAAACTTCTCCTCATATGATTCTGCTCCGATTTAAGGTTTACACGCGGCTTGATTCTTTTCGTTCAACCACTCTTTTTTTCCCTTTCTTGTTTTGTTCTTGGTTTGGGTTATTAATGGTGAAAGGTCAAAGCTAGGTCGATTCTTGTTGGATGTGTTGAAAATGGTGTTGAAGTAAGGAGGTGTTGGATTGTTGTTATCGTTGTGTTGATATTGCATTGGAGATGCAAACAGGTGGAGAGATGAGGGTTACAGCGATGGAGGTATTCGGAGCTGTTTGCGGTTGTTGTGTCACGGACGGTTTAACAGTGGAGCAAGGGAATACTCTGGTTGAGGTGCTTGAGAGGGTAGCTCATGGAGGAACACGATTGGTTTCAATTTTAGGGCACTAAAAGCTATGTTATTGATTGTTGTTCTGGAAGCGGTGGTCGGGGTGGATTTGTTGAGGCAAGATGGAGATGGGTATATGGTAGAAGAGAGTGGTTCGATTAGAGTGCAATGGAGGTTCAAAAATAGAAGGCGTGATAGTGATGATGATGTAAAGCCAGAGATAGGTGAAGTCACGGTAGTTTGATGGTGGGCGTTAACAGTCACCGAAGAGATTTCTGGGTTCAAAAGAAATAGGTAGTGAGGTAGCTATGGAATTTTTCAGGAAGAAGACAAAGAGGTTATTTCCTTTTTTCAAAAATCAGAAGTCGCGCCCCTTTAAGAAAAGAAGAGTGATGAAAAAGGATGTAGCAGGTTTTTTGTTTATGAATGGAAATGAGAACGTGTTGAAGTAGTAGAACAAAAATGGAATAGCACCCAGTTCACCCTTTCCTCCTTTTTCACTTTTTCTTTTCAAAGATGGAGAGTGGTTGGTTTGAAGGAGAGTGTAAGGAATGGTTTTTTGGGTTAGTATTGGAAGATGATTGAGTTGTGAGTTCTGTGGATGTTGTATGGTGTTGAGGTGACGGAAATGGAAAATGGTGGAGTTATGTTGGTTTAATGATATATTTGTGGTAGGTTTCTATTTTTTAAAATGTTAAAAGGAATGAGTTTTTGTGTATATGTTCTTGATTGGTGCAAATGTGAAGGAAATGATGTAGGTGAGGGAAGGTTTATGTTGGCTGTAAGTTGAAATGTATTTTTTCTTGAGTGAAGAAGATGGTTGGCTCCTTTTACACTGATTGGTCTTTTTGAACGAAATGAGAAAGATCTCCCTGAATCATGGTGCGCCGCTCAGTGTCCCCTTGGTCCCTTATAACAATGCAATATTTATTAACTAGGGTTTCCCAAATGAAGTAAAAAAATAAAAACTTTTGAGAACTTGTTGATTAAGTTTACTAAAAAAATAAAAAATATATATATTTAAATATTATATAAAAGAGAAAAATAAAAGATAAAATAAAATCCTAATTGTCTAAACAAATTAAATAAATTTAATTAAAAAATTACTTAACTAAGCAATAATAAAAACAAAATGATAACATAAAATAAAGTTAACTAAAATAAAATCCTAATTAACCAAGAAATCTAAATTAAAAGATTAATTAACTAAAAATTATAATTAAAATGAATAAAAGCGAATAAAAAGTCGGGTATCGAAAATCCCGAAAATGAGAAATGACTGCACTAAAATTATCAGTGCAGAATAAATCACTCGGAAAAATACAGCATTTTGTTAGATTTTGAAATTAATCGGGACCGACTTTTAGTTTGACTGATTCGTCTGTAAATCTGAGAATTCTACTCCGGCTGACATTTTAGGCAGTATGCGAGATGAGAGGCATGTTATGCTATGAGGATGATGCAATGCGAGAATGAAGTCCGATATATGAAAGTTTAAAGTTCCTGGTCAAAATTTGGGGTATGACAGAACCTAATATTGTTTCCTGCTTTCCAAATGTTATTGATGATTGTTGTACCTCGAAAAAGCACGATCCTTAGTGAATGGTCACGGAAAACAGAGTCGCCACTGAACTTTATTCATTCCAAGAAGGAATATAAAAATATCGATAAAACCTTTAAGGAAAAAACGTGGTCATTGTAACGCCCCGATTTGTTTAATTGTATTTATTTATTTCATTTATGTAAATTTTGTGAAATGTGTGGATTTATTGTATTTTACTTGCTAATTGAGCTAAGTGGTTAATTTCTCTGATAGATAAAATATTTGTATTAAATTATTATTTCTTTTCAACTTTTATTTCCCGAAATATATTTCATCGGTATGTTTATGTTTTATAGCATTTTGAGAGCGTTTGCGAGGTAATTGAGAGTAGGGACATTTTAGTCATTTTATATTATATTTTTATAACTTAGAAAGAAAAAGAGAAGAAAAGAGATAGAAATAGAAAGGAGAGAAAAATAGAGAGAAAGAAATAGGAAGAGGAAAAAGAAGAGAAGAGAAAAAGAGGAAAAAGCTAGGTTTGATCAAATCAACTCCTAGAATCGATTTAATCGGGTAAGGGTGCGAAACTCGATTATTATATGCTTGTGTATGATTATGTATGTGTGTTTTTGATTGTTATTGGATTGAAATGGAGAATATAGTAAAAATCCTAATGTTTAGAAATTGGTAGAAATTGATTTCAAATGTGTTTAAACTCATGTAGTTGTGTTCCTTGTTGTTTATACATGTTGGATATGTATTGTTATACCTCAAATTGGTGTTTTTCTGAATTTGGATGATGATTTGGAGGATTTTGGGTGTGAAACCCGTAACAGCAAAAACCTGCAGAATTTCTGGTTTCGCCCAGGTCATACGCGTATGGGGCATGTTCATACGCGTATGGCCCTTGGCAATACGCGTATCATGGGCGAGTTTTGGGGCCAATACGCGTATGGGATGGGCCAATACGCGAATGGGATGTCTCTTTTCCTGGCCATCTGGTGAGATGCGTATTGTACGCGTACGAGGGTTTGCCATACGCGTATGACAGGGGGCCATATGCGTATGGGTAGGAGAAGTGTAAAGATGGGACTTTTCAAAATACCGTTTCCGTTTTTCTTTCGTAACTTGGGTTCCGTTTATCCGATTTTTACATTCTTGGTATCGTTAGAGAGCTATTGAGTTGTACCATATGGTTATGATGATTTGGAAGTTGTTAGCCAATTAAATTATGTCGGTATTTGGAATAGTGTCATTTTGTCGACTTTTACCGTGTTAATTAAGTGTAATTGATGTGTATCGTGTAATGTGCTTTTAATATGGATATCGTATGACTTGTGTGATGATATATGATGTGAATGCATGTGATGACATGTTGTGGTGATGAAGTGTGGCCGAAAGGCAAATGAATGCAATGTGTTGTATTTGGTTATATATGCATGTTTATGGTTGCATATATGTGTGAAGATGCATTGGTTGTCATGAGTTCTTGTGTGTCAAGTATCATGATATGCATTGTTGTGACGTCCTGAGTGGCGGTTTGATTCCTGAGAGAATCTGCTATAACATCGTGAGCCTTAAAAATAAGAGGTGTGAATAGCCTTAAAAATAAGAGGACCGAAAGCGATGGTTATAGACGATTGTGTGCCCATGTGGGGTGTGAGCGATCGGATCTTGAGCCTTATACAAAGAGGACTGCAAGCGATCCATAAACGTCGTGAGCCTTATACAAAGAGGACTGCAAGCGACGGGTGAACATCGTTGGCCCGACGGGGTGTTACTTGTAGTAACAAGCGATGGTTCCAATAGTTCTTGAGTGGACTGGTAATGATGGAGTCGGTACCGCATATGCATTTGCATAGAGTCGTTGTGTCGGTCTCTTTGCATCTGCATGAATTATGATTGCATTGTTTATATGTGGAGAATCATGATTTAATTGACTATGTGTGAGACATTGTGATATGCATTTGTGATAAATGTACTGTGCCTGATTAATATGCAATTGGGAATGGAGTAATTATGTGATTGAGCTTGTGATAGCATTTGTGAATTGAGGTGCATTCGTGTTAAATGCATTGAATTATGAATTATATGTTTTGTGTATAAACATATGCATTATGTGTGAATATGTGGTTATGTGAATATAATCTATATATGCTTTAGGTGTTGGCATGTGATAATTGTGGTGAGGATACTTGATATATGTATTTTTATGTCGATATATATAATTATATGCATTCGTATTATAATTGTGTTTCTCACCCTTCTGCTATTTTATAATGCTCTATGAGGCATTGCAGATTAGATGCTGGAGGTCTTTTGTGAAGCTTATGTCTTCATTCTTTTGTCGGTCGGCTCTGATATCTGACACCGGGTAGTTAGGGAGGCCGTTTGTGATTATTGTGTATTATGTATATATATCTTTTGGCTTGTGCATGTATAACTTGATGTATGACAAACTTTTCATGTGATATATATATATATATATATATATATATATATATATGATATTCAGTTTTAGATTTTCCGCTTTTATTCTAAAATATAAGTTGTGGGTGTAAGGAACTGAGTTCCTCTGTTGATTGTTACCCCACTTTGCATATCTTTATGAGCAGGTGTTGTATGATTTGTTTCAATATAATGTGATTCTCCCCGTCTATGCCATGATAATTTAAATATACTCTGATGAAAATTTGAATTTTCTTTTACTGCTTTACTTAATTGGGGGTATAGATTAGGGGTGTTGCAGTCATCACAACCAAGTTCTAGGTTCGGGAGTCGGTTACGTGAGGGGAAGGTATTAACATCCCCCTCACGTCCGTTGTACTCAACACGAACCTCTTAATTCGATTCGTGAGGAATGTTAGCTAAGATTGTTTGTTTTCTTCTAAGAGAAAAAATATTATAGTCTATGGGGGAAATGGGTGGTTTTTATGTTAGGGTGCTCGCCAAGGATTAGGGCTCTTCTGCCTACGTATCTTCATTTGAAAAAAATGAAGAATCAGAGCATCTGTTGTTCGTGGGACTACGAATTGTTAGTTCGTTTTAGCGAACAAATGTTTAGGTCACATTCTAAGGGCGAAACGTTAGCTTTTCTACTCTCGGCAGTGGCTTAAGCATTTAGTTTACAGACGCATTAGAAGGGACTAAACATCATTCTTTTGAGAAAAAGTAATAATCGCACGGCGGCGAGAAGTTGAATTAATGTGTTGGTGTTTTATTTGGATGACAATCATTCTGACGCTAAGGAAGGCTTCTCGTATCCAACAATCGAGAAAGTGAATCGAAGGCTCGACTCTCTCTCACTTCAACCTTAATTGTGAAAGGGTTTGATATAGTTAAAGTGTTTTAAGCGGATAACGATTATTCGAACAACAAGGAAGACTCCTTATTATTCAAATAATCGGGAGAGTGAGTCGAAGACTCAGCTCTCTCTCTTTTTCATCTAAGTGATTGAGAAAATAGATTTGATTTAGTTTATTATGAAAATAGTTTGATGTGGAATGGATTAAGAATCTTTTAGAGAAGACGATTGCTCCTCATACCCAAACAATCGAGGAGAGAAATCATTTTCATCTTTTAATAAAATGATGTTTCAATACAGGTTAAGTGTTTTTATTTGATTTGAAGAAAATACTCGATATGGATCAAGGTTTGAATTTGCGTTCGAAACGGTTAACGGTTTGAACTAAATGGGAAGGAAGTCCTAAATGTGTAGGGTAAGGTTGATGACGATACTCGAGGCAATCATCTTACAAGAATGTGAAAGACTCAACGTGAATCGAGAATTTATTTTGAAAATGGTTTGAATATACAGGTGAGAAACAAAGATCAATATAGCATTGTTATAGCATGAACACAAGACATGAGTAAGGGCGTAGTCAAGATAAGAATCGAGATCATAAAATCAAACAAAAGAAAAACCAAATCTCCAAGCAAAGGGATCCAAGTCACAAATCCACTAAATGATGAAGGATTCTAAAAAATATTATTCATCACAAGCTAACAAAACAAGTAAAGTAAAGATATCAAGTCATCGATTCCACCAATATTAATTCTAAAAGAAAATGTTGGGACAAGATTAATTTTAAAAGTTAGCACGGTATCTAAACAACAAGCTAAAGAAATTCTAGAAATGCTAAAAAAAATAGTTAACACTAATTGAAATCTAAATTAAAATTACTAAATAAAATATTAATTTTAAACTAAACTAACATTAAAACAAACAAAACAATATTAAAAGATATATTCAAAAAGGAAAATAAAATAAGAAAATAAATAGAAATAAATAAGTTTAAAGGAGGGGTGGTGTGTGATCATTGGATGTGTAAATAACAACTTATGGAAAAAAGATGGGCTTAAAGATGAATTGGCCCAATCAATTTTAAAAGAGTAAAAGGTTTTTGAATAATAATCAAAAAGAAAAGGAACCTTCCGCATCAGATGTTCATATTTCATGCCTTCACTGTGACTTCCTTCTTTCACGCGACGTCACTCTCTCAGATCTTCTTTGCGATTTGAAACTCTCTTTACTCTCTTTCTCCCTCGATCTCGATCACTTATCTCTATCTTAAAGAAACAAAAATGCAAATTGTACACCCTCACACTTCAAACTACAAACCGATGTTATGGTCGTAGATCGAGTGACCGCGATAACGGGCAACGGCGGGCGACATGAACAGTGCGCGGTCGGAAGGGGGTTCCCAGTGGAAAACTCGACGAATTGCGGCAGCGTTTTCTTGCTGTGTTGCGCGGTGGTGAGTGTGATGATGGCGGCTTTGCGAGGTTGGACGTGGTACGTGGAGTTAGAAGAGGCTGAATAGTGGTTTCTTTTGCTTTGATGATGAAGGGTGAAGAGCAATTTGCTCTTTTTTGTGGTTGAAAAAATGGAAAGATTTGAAGGAGAGGAAAAAAACTCGGTTGTATCGTTACTGCAGATGTGATGTGTTACTGTTTGTTGTTCGATCGGTGTGAGCTTCACAGGTTTAGCTAGAGTGTGTATTTGGTGGATGTTGAATCAATGGTAGAGAGGTTTGAAGAGGGAGATGGAGGATGGATCGGATTTGTTGAGATGAGTGATGGTCGATGAGCAGCATTTTGTTCTCTCAGTTTTTCGCAGGTGGTTCTGTGGTTTAGGTTCACTTCTTCTCCTATTTTTTGTTCTATTTTGGATATGTTCTCATAAAGCCTGGTTTGTGAACTCTGTGGATTCTATTTTTTTTTGTCGGAGTCGAGGCGAATATGGTGTGAGGGTGCTGTTGCTTATTGTTGTTAGTTGAAAGGTGCAGTGAGCAACATTCATGTTTGGTTGGTGAGGGAGGATTTGGAGGGTGTTAAGTATGAAGGTCAGTTTTCTCTGTGTGTTTTGTTGGTGTGTATCGGACGTGTGAAATGGAGGTGTGATAGAGGAATTATGAGACGATGAAGGTAAGAAAAGAAGTTTTTATTTTGGCAAAGTTTTGAAAAGTGTTTTGATTTTCATTCTTTCGTGTTTATGTTTTTCTTCTTCTTCTTCTTAAATTTGTTCCAACCTTGTTTGCTAAGTTTCTAGTACAATTAGTTTTTTGTCTTGTTATGCAATGTATAGGCCTGTGGTCTGTGTTTGTTGTTGTATGCTGCAGGATTTGAGCGTACGATTTGTACGTGGCTATAGTGCAGGTTGTAGCATATGGTACGATTTTGGAGTAGGTTCAGCAGGTCATGTGGTTGTTTTTTTTTGCTTTTTGTATGAAAGTTGGCTTCATATGTCTCTGGCTTAGACGGCTTGTTATGCGCATGCGTGGAGTAGCTAAAATTTTTATCTTGTGCTTTTGAAGATGAGTCGTAGACTGTGTTTCCCTGGGCCTACTTTTCTTGTAATTTTTTGCAATTTGATTGTAAATGGATTTGATGAACATTTTTTATAGAACATATATATCTTGGGCCTTGAATCATTTTGGACTTTATGAATCACATATATTTTTGTAGAACCTTTGTGTGGGCTTCTCTATTTTTGCACCGTCCATTTGCTTGAATCAATTGCCTTGAAATTGAACTTAATTAAAGATATTCATGAATAATGATGAACAAAAACACCAATTGAATCCAAATTGCCTTGAGAAACGAAACCGCATGAACCAATATTGAATCATGATTTGAAATATATTATGCTTGAATTGGATCTTGAAATGAAATATTGCTATGAATTTGAACCTGATTTGATATAAGTTCACAATTTGGAATTTAAATTTTGAACTGGAGATTGATGACTTAAAATGAAAGCAAGTACATTGGAATGACAAAATCCACAAAAGAAGAACAATCCCAATTCTCAATCAATCCCTCTGACTCAATTGAGCAACTCAGCCAACTGTAACATCAAGCCTTGAAGCAATCATCTTTTCTTGAAACTAATTTTCAGTAACTTGAACTCTTTATTAAAATAAAACTAGAAATGTACTAGAATCCTAAATCAATTCCTTGAGAAATAACACCACATCATGATTTCATCTTGAAATGGTTTTGAATTGTATAACAAGTTGGAATTCTCCTATGACAAGAACATGAACCACATAATAAGGACCTATGAATGACTAGAAATATTGACCAAACGCCTTAACTTTTGATGGCTCTGCAACTTTACTTCATCAAGTAACTTGAACTTAAACAGAACCCTGATTTGGATTCTCAGACACAAAGCCCATGAATTCAAGCCACACTTATCTCCAAAATACCCAATGACACGGATGACTTGATATATGAATTGTGCTGCCACTGCACCAAAACCTTAAGTGAACTAAAGTCTGATGATTCTTTTATCATGAAGCAACGGTTCTTGCCACATCCTGATAACTTGATACTAAAGCAAACCACTTCTTTGACCAAGATTAGGTCAAACTTCCATTGAATTTCAAACCACACCACACACGCATTTGACCTGATAACTTTGCCCGAACCTTGATTCGAACTTGCAAGAACTGAGCTTAGGGGTGGCAAACGGGCATGCCCGCCCCGTTAGGCCCGCCCCGCAAAAGCCCGTAAAAAAAGGGGCGGGGCGGGGCGGTCAAAGGTGGAGACGCGGGCTCATTTTCTAGGCCCGCCCCATTTAATGACGGGCCCGCGGGCATGCGGGCAGGCCCGCCATTCTCTTTAAATTTTTTTTAATAATAATATATTAATTAAAATAATTTATATTAATAATAATAATATGTTCAATTCAGTTAATTTAGTTAATTTATATATTAATAATAATATATTAATAATAATATGTTCAATTCAGTTAATTTATATTAATTAAAAATGACATCATTTTCTTCCAAGTGCTGGGTTGAAAAATGAGAATGCCTATTAAATTCTAATATTAAAAAAATAATAATAATAATATAAGATATGAACATCCATGGAACCACTTCGATACTATACTGATGTTATGTATTCGTTATTAGCTGTAAGGTTGTTTAAAAGTGATGTTAAGTTCAAGCTATAATAATAATATAAGATATAATAATAATAATAATAATATAAGATATAATGGGTTGTTTTTACCCGCGGGCATACCCGCCCCGCAAAAGCCTGCAAAAAAACGGGGCGGGGCGGGGCGAGCATACTTAAATATGCGGGTTTAAAATTCAGGCCCGCCCCGCGAAAAATGACAGGTAAAATGGGCTTTCCCCGCGGGCTGGGCCCGTTTTGCCACCCCTACCTGAGCTTGGACCACAAGCTAAAAGACACATATTTTTGTAGGCATAATAGTTTGATGACATGAATGGTGGATATGATGTACAAATGATGAAAATGCTATGATATGTATTGTTGGCGGTTCAGGGTCAAAATTGGAGTGTAACAATGATGAACACAATATCTGCAATGATAACTAATGAGCAATGAGGACTTCATCCTCCTTTGGTGATATTGAGGGTATATAATAAGAATGAAATATCAATGTGCTTTCCTATCATACTTTGAAACCAAGTCCAAAGATTTTTTGTCACAATGCAATTGAAGAAAAGATGGTGAGAAATCTTTGCAACTGAATGTCAAAGACTGCAAACAGAAGGAATTTGACATACTCTGAGCATGAGATTACCATCAGTTGCAACCTTATTATGAATCAGTCTTCAAACCATTGCAGATCTGGAAGGAGGGATTGCTTGATTCCAAGTGATGTTGGTTAAATGTTATGGAAAATTAGGAAAAGAATAGAAAGTGTTGTTATCTTTTCTAGATAAACCATTTGAAGTGGTGTACTTCCAAACGAACTTGTCTTCACAAGGAATCAAAGGGATAATTGTGTTTTGAATCAGGGCTTGAAGGTTAGGGAACAAAAATTGAATCTCCAAGGGAATTTTCCATTTAGAGACGACAATGAAATAAAAGAAATTAACTTGCAAAATTTGAAGAACATTGTTAGGAATTTGTACATAAGAGCCCAGGTTGATAATGGTCCGGTCATGGTTCCAAAATTTTATGTTTATACCATTTCCATCAAGCCACCTGGTGTTGTCTAGAATAAAAGAGAACCAAGTTTTGATGCTAGTCCAAAGAGAAGAAAATATATGGTACATGATGCAGTCCTTGTTCTTGAGAATTCTACTTCTAAAAATCTGAGCCTTGTGGGAACAGGAACTCAACAAGACAAAACAAAGTTTGATATTTGAATATTCATTGAGAGAGGAAATGGATCAAAGAACTAGGCCTCCTTCAGAACAAGGAGTGCAAATTGTTTTCCAAGCAACAATGACAATTTTCCTTCACTCTAAATCACCACTCCAAATGACAATTTTGATCATTTTTTCCAGGTATTTGATGATTGAGATTGGCCAAGAGTAGAAAGTTATATAGTAAATGAGCATGGCATGAATAATTCTTTTCACCAATTGAACTCTTTCTATAAAGTAAAGAAGAGAAACTTTCTAGGATTCTAGTTTAACTTTGATATTGTCAATGATGGGCTGGAAGTGAATGGCTTTGGACTTATCTTTGAATATAGGGACACTAATGTAGATGAATGGTAGGGTACCAATTGAGAAACCAATATTGTTGATGTTGGAAGTTAAGCCCATATATAAAATCATCACATCATCATCATATAGGATGTGAGACGGTATGCTCATTGACCAAGTGTTTTTTAAAGTTTACAATTTGTTGGAGTTGACTAGGTTGGTGATGCCCCTACTTAACACTAGCTCAGCAATACAGAATAAAAGAGAAGGCAAGAGAACTCCTTGTCTAACCCCTCTAGAACAAGCAAAGAATCCTTCTTGCTTACGATTGATGGAAATAGAAAGCGTGATTGGTTGCAAAATTGTGGAGATCTAATCACAAAATGTAATACAAAAACCAAAAGCTTTGAGAACTCTTAAGATGAAATTCTAATCTATTGTGCCAAAAGATTTGCAATGTCCACTTTTATGGCCAAATTACCATGATAGAATTTGTGAATAAACATGTTGATTGCTTTAGAAGAAGGATGTAATACCCTGTGATTCCTTAAATAGTCCAAGCTTTATTAGTTGAGATCAACTAAATTCCTATATGCTCTAAAAGCTGTCAGTTGGCACAAATAAAGTAACTAATGAATTTAGATTGGCTTAATTAATATTCTTTGAGACATACCTTTTATTAATTGGTACAAGAATGGACATTTTGATAACATTAATAATGGGTAAATTACTCTAGTAGAGAAAATATACCAAAGTTTTGCCACTTGAGATATTTTTTTTCTCACCTTTGTTTTTCCACCACTCAAATTTATCTCTTTCTCTTGTCCATTCATTTCCAACCACTTTTTTTTAGGACCACATATTTCATTCCAACCTTTTCTATCCTTCCTTTCTACACATTAGTGAGTAACAAAGAAACGAGAAGGAAACTTGGGAAATAGAAGAAGAGAAGAAACTTGAGAGAAGAAGAAGTAGCTTAAAGAAAGGAACATGAAAAGCTTGGATTCATCTTCTCATCTCAAATCTCTTAACATATTTATCTCTAAGGTGGGTTCTAGTTAGAACTTTTCTTGTAATAGAAATTAGGGTCATGCATTAATGACCTATGATTCATGGTAAGATGTTATGCGTTCTAGATTAATCATGGACATTGTCATCAATACATGTTTTACTCATGTTTTCCATAGTGTTGTGTTTCTCCCATTGTTGATTTTTATTATTGTTGCTACCATGAATAGATGTTCCATAAATTTGAAGAACCATGATGCATATGTATTGTTTAGTGAAGGTATGCCATGTGTTTGCTTGTGTACCTTGTATTGTATCTGTTAGAAATGAATGAACATGGATGATTTGAGAAAGGAAGTTGTTATAAGTAAAATTTTGAGAAGAGAGTCATGAACCAATCGATTGGTTCGTGGATCCCCAGCTAGACAATCAATTAGTTAGGTTTTCTATTAAAAAGGAACTTAATTTTTTTCACTGCAACAATCGATAGGTTGCAGTCCCTCAATCGATTGGTCACCCTTATGTTTGAGAAAAATGGAAAACAGGAAGCTCAACCAATCAATTGGTTTCACCCCCTACAATCGATTGATTTAATTAAGTTTTTGGTGAAAATTGGGCAGAGAGACCAACCAATCGATTGGCTCCCCAACCAATTGATTGGCTTATGAGTTTTTCTTCACATCCTTTCTTTGGATGACTCTTAAGGTACTAAATAACTTATAAACACCTACCATGTTGTATATATCCATTGAATCAACAATAAATTAGTGAAATACATGATGAACAATATGATCTAACATAGGACCTTGATTCAGTTAAAAATATTAGATACATGATTTAGACTACAAGAATAACTTAGACAACGATGCTTGTATACAATGATATCTCGGTGTTTATCATGGACGAGTAATCGACACATTTAGGAAAAATAGGCCTTATGTGGAACATGTGAAAATGATGTGAATATTGGTGAATGAGGTCACCTAGTGATTGGCGAATTTAACCACATTTTGTGAAACTAATCGCGTATTCAGATATTTTCCCTTGATCGTGCACATCCCCTTTTTTAGATGCTTATGTAATGTAGGAAATGGGATGTGGCACCAATGATTTGTGCCTTAATTGGGCTTGAGTCCCAACTATGGGGGAGAGGTGGACACCTAAGTGGGTTCGAGTCCCATACAGTGAAACATACTCAAAGTGGGTTCTAGTCGCATACGAGTAATGGTTCTTGAAGTGGGTTCGAGTCCCATGGAGAACCCAATATCCACATGAAAGTCAAATCATACGAGCATTTGTGAACCGATCCTTTCCTTAGACGTAGGTCTAATCAGGAATCAATGTTTCATGAATCTGAATAGTGATTGTTTGAGTTATATGAACTCAAGTGGCATGTTTCCATACAATGATAGAATTCCCCATTACTTAAGTCTTATCCCCCCTTTTTTACTTAAGTTAGGAATCGATTAGAAACCTGTAGAGCCGAGTGGACCCATAAGATAGAGAACCCACTTGGATTATTATCTCACCCCACAATTGTTGTTATTTTTCAGGAAGTTGTGTACAGGTGAAGGGAAAGGACAAGATGGTCTGATGTTCTTGACTAATCAATATTTTGGATGGATTTTAGTTGCGTTGATATCTATTTTGAGATCATTTAGAAAATGATCTAGCTCTTAGTTTTATTCTAGGCACCTTGTATATATTGTGCCATAGTTGGAGTTTTGTGGGCACGTATATATGTACACTGTTTTCGATAGGCTCTTATGTATTTAAGAACCAGACATTACACTATGTATAATGTGTATATTCTAGACATGTATTATACGTGGATGTTACAATTGGTATCAGATCAGGTCGAATCCTCGACCTAGCCGTGAAATATCATGAGTTATCCTTTCTGCCTCATATGTGTATTGTAGTCATTATTCTTGATTTCATATTTATGGTATTAAACCTAATCAACTTAATTATATTTGTATGATGTTTAGGATCATGGAAGACAGGCGCATAGGTCATGGTAGGCCCATAACTCAAAATCCAAATCTTGAACCAGCAGTTGGGAGTGATGGTGTCCAATGGCCTATATTTTTACAATAAATGCAACAACAACAAAATCAATTCATGCATCAGATGATGCAATAATTGAATGGTGTTCTTCACCTAGGGATTGGGAACATTTTTAAGACTACCTTTCTGGACAAGTATTTTTCTAGCACCTTGAGAACTCAAAAGGGATTTGAATTCCAATAGCTTAGGCAGGGAAATATGGCAGTGGCTGAATATGCAAAAATGTTTGAGGATATGGCTGCTGTTTCCAGGAAAGCCATATATGCACCAGATGAGAAGGGGAAAGTTAATCAGTTTCTATTTGGATTAAGGGGTGAAATCTCTCATAGTGTTTCTCATAGAGACTCCACTACTTATGCAAAGTTGTTGATACAATGTTATGTGGACGAAAATAGTTTGAAGAAGGTTTGAGAGAAAATGGATAAGTACAGAGTTGGCCAGAAGGACCAAAGAAGATCGAGTCATTGTTATAACAAGATTAGTTCATGAAATATTCTCTTTTAGTTTTGATGATAACAAAAAGGTATTAAAAGAACAATTGTTTATTTGATGTGTGTTTTATTTATGCAGGTTCTTATTCTTGTACATAAATAATCAGAATCTGTTTTATTTAGACACACTTGGGAGTTGCTTCATTGCTAGCTTCTGGTGGCAGAGTCTGAAGAACAATTGCTAGTGTGGCTTGGCGCAAACTCTGAGTTGAAGGCCTCGGCATTCAGACATCTTGGTAATTCTATATCAGCATCTGGTACCGTTCAGAGTTGGTGATAAGGGTGTGGATTATCCGTACTACAGAAAGCAGGTTGTATTTTCTTATCAGCTTTTCAGCTAGAGTCTACAAGATTGCAAGGCTCAAGAAAGGTTGGCATGCTCTACGGATGTCGGCTCTCAACGAATCTATCAATACAAAACCTCTTGAAGACTCAAAGGTTAAACGTATTACACACTAGATTCAGAATCTGTTGTGCATCCATCTTCAACGTCTCTTGTACTATGGAGTAAAGGCAAAGACACTTGATCAAGTCACTTCCTCAATGGCTAGTTTCTGAAAGGGCTATATATATGGCTAAAGATTCAAGTTTGAATCTTAACAAGGATTCTTCTGATGAAAGAGTAGCAAGATCAAGCAATTATTAACTCTAATTTAATATGCAAATTTTTTGTTTTAGGTTGTAATTGTAAAAGCCTTAAGATTTCTTACTAGTGAATATCTTAGAAATCTTAAGAGCTTTAGGTCTTTGTTATGGTGATTTCCCGTACTTCTGATGCTTGCATCATGTACACCTTGTTCTCTATTCTGTTAAGCCTTCAGTTGTTTAGATTAAGTCTCTTTCTATGTGCTTGAGCAAAAGTCTTGTCTCATTGGGATTCAAGAAACAAGTCTTGAGCCAAGATGCTTAAGCCTCGTAAGTCTCATTGCTTAAGTGCTTGAATTGTGAAAGTCTTATTCAGCTAGTGTGATTGAGCAGAGGGGAAGTCTTCGTCTGAGGGGTGTGAGCAAGAAGTCTTAAGTGCGGCTTGAGCAAGGGGAAGTCTCAGTCTGATAGCCAGAAGAGCAGGTGGCTCGGTCAGAGGGCATGAGCAAGAAGTCTTAGACATGTGCTCTAAGCAAAGGGAAGTCTCAGCCAGAAGACCTTGGAGCAGGTGGCTCGGTCAGAAGGTGTGAGCAAGGGAAAGTCTTAGACATGTGCTCTAAGCAAGGAAGTCTCAGACAGTTGGTCTGAGCAGGTGTAAAAGACTTATGCAGAAGCATAAGCGATTGTAATCATGAAGTGGTTATAATGAAAATATCTTGTGAGGCAAGGGGACTGGAGTACTCTCAGTTAGGGGAGGAACCAGGATAAATCTTTTGTGTCTTCTGCTGTTATTTATTTACTTCTGTTATAACCGCTGCTAGTGAATTAAAATAGAATCTGAACACCAATTCTGATTCTGAAACTCTGATCAGAAGTTAAATTAAAGAAAACGTGAAACACAACTCACCCCCTTCTTGTGTACTTTTCACACCTTCAGTCATCAGTTTAGGCCTAGACCTCAATCCTTCAAAGGAAAACCAATGTTGAATGCAAAATCTACCCAACCTCCTCAATGTCAGGTGTGTAAGAGGTTTCATTTCGGGAAATGTGTTGGAGGCGTATTTAGGTGTTTTACATGTCAGAAGAAAGGACACATGGCTAGAGATTGTCCTCATAAGAATGCTCAAGTGCAAGGGAAGAGTGTTGGTCGGGTTTATACCTTGGATGCAAAGAAGGCTAAGGGTAACAATGATTTGATTTCTGGTACGTGTCACTTAAATGATCATACTTGTTTTGTATTGTTAGATTATGGAGCAACTCACTCTTTTGTATCTATTCATTGTATAAAGCGTTTTGGTTGGAAAGTGATTCCCTTATCTCCTCCCATGGTGGTGAATCTGCCATAGATGATGTCGTAGAAACACCGTTGATTTGTAAAAATTGTTCGATGTAGGTAATTGATAGAGTTTTCAAATTGATTTCATATGTTTGCCCCTTAAGAAAGTTGATGTGGTCTTGGGAATGGATTGGATTTCTGCCAATTCGATGTTTATTAAATGTGAAGAGAAGATGATTATCATTCCATCTAGTGAAGCTACTCCGAAGGATATACTAACCATTATCTTAGAGGGTATGGTTGATATGGTTAATTACTTGTTTGAGAAGGAAAAGTCTATTCTCTAGGTTCTCATCAAGGAATCAAGTGACGACCTAAAGGTTACATAAATTCCTATAGTTTTTGAATTTCCAAAAGTTTTCCCCTGAGGGTGTCACTTCCCTCCCTCCTGAAAGGGAAGTATAGCTCTCTATTGATCTGATATCGGAGACGACCCCAAAATCCGTCTCTCCGTATCGTATGGCACCACTCGAGCTGAGAGAATTAAATAACCAATTGGAAGAATTATTGAACAAGCACTTCATTCGGCCTAGTACCTCACCACGGGAAGCTCTAGTGTTGCTAGTGAAGAAGAATGATGGTGGTATGCGCTTATGTATTGACTATCACCAGTTGAATAAAGTCACCATTAAGAAAAATTATCCCATACCAAGGATAGACGGCCTGTTAGATCAATTGAAAGGAGCATGTGTGTTCTCGAAGATTGATTTACAATCGAGTTATCATCAAATCCGAGTTAAAAGTTCTGATATACTAAAGACCACATTTAGAACTCGATATGACCATTTTGAATTCCTCGTAATTCCATTTGGGGTGACAAATGCACCACTTGTTTTCAAGGATTATATGAATCAGATATTCCGACCTTATTTGGACCAGTTTGTGGTGATATTCATTGATGACATGCTTATTTATTCTCGTACTCCACAAGAGCACGAGTAACGTTTAAGAATTATTCTGGCAGTACTGCAAGAGAAGCAACTCTTTGCTAAGCTAAGAAAGTGCAAATTTTAGATGATCGAAGTAAAGTTTCTTAGTCATGTCATATCACAGGGAAGAGTAGCAGTAGATCCATCTAAAGTTAAAGCGGTTATTAATTGGGAAAACCCAAGGAATGCTTCCAAAGTTAGAAGTTTCTTAGGACTGGTAGGTTACTATAGAAGATTCAATAAGGGATTATCTCAGTTGACTTTACCAATGACTCGACTTACTCGGAAGGAGATTTATTTTAGTTGGAACTCAAAGTGTGAGCATATAGTTTCATAAGTTTAAAGGAAAGGTTGACTATTGCACCTGTTTTAATTATACCTGACCCTAGTATGCTTTATGAGGTATTTTATGATGCCTCTAAGAAGGGACTGGGTGGAGTGCTAATGCAAGGTGGTTAAGTTATGACGTATGCTTCTCGTTAGTTGAAGACTCATGAAAAGAACTATCCAACACATGATCTTGAGTTAGCAGTTGTTGCCTTTACCTTAAAGGTGTGGCGTTACTACTTGTATGGAGTATGCTTTGAAATGTTTAGTGACTACAAGAGTATGAAATATTTATTTGATCAGAAGAAGTTAAACATGCGACAAAGAAGATGGATGGAATACTTGAAAGATTTTAACTTTGAGCTAAAGTACCATCCAGGTTAAGCGAATAAAGTTGCAGATGTGTTAAGTCGGAAAGAGATACACAAGGTTGAGTTTATGATGTTAGAGTATGCATTATTGGAAAAAATTTGAGATCTTAACTTCCAATTTTCTTGGACTTCGAATGGTGTGATGATGGGAAATTTGAATGTTACTTCCAATCTAAGAGAGGAAATCCATCAAGGGCAATTGTTGGATGAGAAATTACAAGAGATGTTAATTCAACCAGGTTTCACTCAAGCCACAGACAAAGTTTTTCTTTTTAATCAAAGGATTTGTATACTGAATGATGTAGAGTTAAAAAGAAAAGTTTTGGAAGTGGCGCATAAAGGTGAGTTTACCATTCATCCAGGTTCATCAAAGATGTATCAAGACTTGAAGAAGAGCTATTGGTGGCCTGACATGAAAAAGGATGTTGTTGAGTATGTGTTTGAATGTGTGGTATGCCAACAAGTAAAGATTGAACATCAAAATCCAGGTGGATTGTTGTGATCCCGTGAAATTTTGGTGTGGAAATGGGATAGTATTTCTATGGATTTTACAAGGTGGATATGGCTCTATATAGGTGATTATGGATTGATTAACTAAGTTCGCCCATTTTATAGTCGTGAAAACTACTTATAAGGCAATTAATCTTGCACAATTCTTTATTGTAGAGATTGTAAGATTGCATGGTGTCCCCACTAGTATTGTGTTAGATAGAGATCCAAAGTTTACTTCAAGATTTTGGGGAGCATTTCAGCAGGCCATGGGATCGAAGTTTTGTTTGAGTATGTCTAATCATCCTCAAACAGATGGTCAGATTGAAAGGACGATACAGACTTGGGAAGATATGTTAAGAGCTTGTGTGCTTGAAAGTGGAGGAAATTGGAAGGAGCTATTAACATTGATTGAATTTGCATACAATAACAGTTAACACGCAAGTATTGGTATGGCTCCTTATGAGGCTCTGTATGGGAGGAAATGCAAAACACCACTTTGTTGGACAGAAGTTGGTGAAAAAAGGATTTTAGGGCCGAAAATTGTTCAAGAGACCATAGAGAAAATAAGAATGACTAACGAGAACATAAAGAAAGCCCAAGATCATCAGAAGAGTTATATAGATAATTGAAGGCGACCGTTATAATTTGAAAAAAGTGACCACATATTTTTGAAAGTTACTGCAAGATTGATATTGAAAGGACCTCTTAAGTCACGAATGTTAAGTCCGAGACGCGTGGGACCATATCAGATCATTGAGAGGATTGTTGAAGTAGCTTACAGATTAGACTTACCACCTTCTCTATCTGAGATGCATGCTATTTTTCACGTATCTCAGCTTCAAAAATTTATTCTTGATTCTCTTCATCCCATTCTTCCAGATTCAGTAGAAGTGGAAGCAAACCTATCTTTTAAGCCTCAACCAAGTCGTGTTGTAGGACAAGAAACTAAAGTATTAAGAAACAAGGAGATCCCACTTGTTAAAGTTCAGTGAGACGAATCACATCTGGGCGATGCTACTTGGGAGATAGAGTCTGAAATGTGATAAGCTTATCCTCATCTTTTCCAAGTAATCTTTAAATTCGAGACGAATTTTTATTTAAGGGGGGGCGGGAGTGTAATACCCTGTGATTCCTTAAATACTCAAATCTTTATCGGTTGAGATCAACTGAGTTCCTATATGCTCTAAAAGTTGTCCATAGGGACAAATAGAGTAACTAGTGAATTCAGATTTACTTAATTAATATTCTTCGAGACTGACCTTTTATTAATTGGTACAATAAGGGACATTTTGATAACATTAATAATGGGTCAATTACTCTAGTGTAGAAAATATACCAGAGTTTTTCCACTTGAGATATTTTCTTTTTCACCTTTGTTTTTCCACCACTCAAATTCAACTCTTTCTCTTGTCCATTCATTTCAAACCACTTGTTTATTTTATGACCACATATTTCTTTCCAACCTTTTCTATCCTTCCTTTCTACACATTAGTGAATAACAGAGAAACAAGAAGAAAACTTGGGAAAGAGAAGAAGAGAAGAAAGTTGAGAGAAGAAGAAGTAGCTTGAAGAAAGGAATAAGAAAAACTTGGATTCACCATCTCATCTCAAATCTCTCATCAAATTTATCTCTAAGGTGGGTTATAGTTAGAACTTTTCTTGTAATATAAATTAGGGTTTTGAATTAATGACCTATGATTCATTGTAAGATATTGTGTGTTCTAGATTAATCATGGAAGTTGTCATGACTACATGTTTTACTCATGTTTTCCATAGTTGTTGTGTTTCTCCCATTGTTGATTGTTGTTGTTGCTACCATGAATACATGTTCCATAAATTGAAAGAACCGTGATGCATATGTATTATTTAGTGAAGTTATGCCATATGTTTGCTTGTGTACCTTGGGTTGTGTCTGTTAGAAATGACTGAACATGGATGATTTGAGAAAGGAATATGTTAGAAGTAAAATTTTGAGAAGAGAGGCATGAACCAATTGATTGGTTCTGGGCTCCCTAGCCAGACAATCAATTGGTTAGGCTGTCTGTTAAAAAGGAACTTCATTTTTTTCACTGCAACAATCAATTGGTTGCAAGCCCTCAATCAATTAGTCACCCTTATGTTTGAGAAAAATGGAAAACAGGAAGCTCAACCAATCGATTGGTTTCACCCCCACAGGTGATTGGTTCAATGAAGTTTTTTGTGAAAATTGGGTAGAGAGTCCAACTAATTGATTGGCTTATGTGTTTTTCTTCATATCCTTGCTTTGGGTGATTCTTAACTTACTATATAACTTATAAACACCTACCATGTTGTATATATGCATTGAATCAACAATAAATGAGTGAAATCCATGATGAACAATGTGATCTAACCTAAGACCTTGATTAGGTTAAAAAGATTAGATACATGATTTATACTACAAGAATAACTTAGACGATGATGCTTGTATGCAATGATACCTCGGTGTGTATCATGGACGAGTAATCACCACACTTAGGAATAATAGGCCTTGTGAGGAACATGTGGTAATGATGTGAATATTGGTGAATGAGGTCACCTAGTGATTGACGAATTCAATCACGTTTTGTGGAACTAATCACGTATTCAGATATTTTCCCTTGATCGTGCACATTCCCTTTTTGAGATGCTTATGTAATGTAGGAAATGGGATGTGGCACCAATGATTTGTGACTCAATTTTGTTTGAGTCCTAACTATGGTTGAGCCATGGGGGAGAGATGGACACCTAAGTGGGTTTGAGTCTTATACGGTGAAAGATACTCGGAGTGGGTTTGAGTTCCATGCGATTGACGGTTCTTGAAGTGGGTTTGAGTCCCATCACATGAAAGTAGAATCATACGAACATTTGTGAACCGAGCCTTGCCTCTATATGTAGGTCCGTCGGGAATTAATGTTTCATGAATTTGAATAGTGATTGTTTGAGTTATATGAATTCAAGTGGCTTGTTTCCATACAATGCGAGAATTCCCCATTACTTAAGTCTTCTTCCCCCTTTTTGAATTAAGTTAGGAATCGATTAAAAACCCTGTAGAGCCCAGTGGACCCATAAGATAGGGAACCTACTGGGATTATTATCTCACCCCATGATTGTTGTTACTTTTCAGGAAGTTTAGTACAGGTGAAGGGCAAGGACAAGATGGTATGATTTCCTTGACTACTCGATATTTTGGATGACTTTCCACTGTGTAGATATCTATTTTGAGATCATTAAGAGAATGATCTAGCTCTTAGTTTTATTCTAGGAACCTTGTATATATTGTGCCATAGTTGTAATTTTGTGGGCATGTATATATGTACACGATTGCCGATAGGCTCTTATGTATTTCAGTACCTGACCTTATACTATGTATAATATGTCTATTCTAGACATGTACTATATGTAGGTGTTACAAAGGACAAACATAATCTTTAATTTTCTTGTTCTGAATGAATCCCCTCAACTCTATGGAAATGATTGAAGGAAAGATTTTAGCCAGCCTGTCTACAAGAATTTTGGATATAATTTTGAATTTGAAGTTAGTTTTAACTATTGGCCTATACTAAGAAAAGGTGTTAGCCTCAGGAACTTTGGGAATAAGGACCACTGTATTGGAATTGTAATGAGGGAGGATGTTGTTATTGACAAAAAATTAAGGTTAACTTTTCTAACATCAATACCAATGATGGATCGATATGTTCGGTAGAAGTGGACCTAAAAGCCATTAGGCCCGAGAGAGATATCTTTTTTGAGGTAAAACACAGCATACTTGATTTCCTTTAAGAAAGGAAAAGTTGTGAATAGGTTGTTCGTGGCTTGGTCAATCAGGTTAGGAATGGTATCCTTAATGAGATTATTATCTTGCATGTCATTGTTGGTAGAGAACAAGTTTGAAAAGTTAGCAACTATATGACTGACTATCTGAAAGAGGTCAGTGATGACTTCGTTGTTGATTCTTATAGAGGCCATTTTCTTATAAGCTTTCTTGATTTTGGAAGCCCTATGAAAAAAAGTAGAGTTTCTATATCCTTCAGCATGCCACTTAACTTTGTATTTACTTACGATTACCACTATTACTAGAAACACAATCTCAACCCAGTTGTTGATGATCCCCATTCAAACATAACCTTGAATTGAATTGGTAATAGGATACAAGAAGACATAATTGGAGCAATAACAAAAGAACAAACAAAAATTGACAAAAAATTTTTTGATGGGAGAAGAATTGACATTTTGTCTTAATGATTTTTAAATGTAAGTTGAATCACATGTTCACAAAGATGGTGAATAGCAATTCTACATTCATTCAATCAAAAAACAAGTACTCTTATATAACTAGCTACATATAGTAGAGAAGACTGGGCAAAATTCAGTCATTTTCATTTCACAATTTCTTCAAAAAAAAAATAAGAAATTTATTATTTCATAATCTTTTAAATCTATAAAAAGGTTACACACAATCTACTTTCAATGTTACTTTTATTCATTCTTGTTTGTTAATTTCATCTCATAATCAACATCTTGTCCTGCTATATAATGACATGACATGGAGAATGAAACGGGTAATGAAATTTCAATGAAATTGATACAATTTATAATATTCTAAAATGCACAAGTTAATTCATGTTCGTAGTATATTGTAATAATTTGAGCTTGAAATAGTATGATACTTTTTTAAATGGGAAATGATTTTTTTTGTCAGTTCAATATATATATATATATATATATATATATATATATATATATATATGAAGTCTTGCGTGGCTACAAAATTTGGACACCTTCACATAAACAAGAAGACAAAATATGAAAAACAAAATTAAGTAATATATATTTTTAACCTATTTAAATGATATATAAATTTATACGTGGTCCTAAATACTTACTTGTTGGGGTTGATATTAAAATTTTGAAAAATACTCAAAACTTAAATATTAATGAATGTGTTTGAATTTTAAAAAATAAATTATTTTGACCAAATTGTATTTTAAATTGATTTTTATAAATCAAATTGTATTCATAAATATTTTTATTAAAAAATGGTTTGTTTATCTAAATCATAAGATGAATTAGTTTGATGATTTAGTCAATCATGAACACCCTATTCTTTTATTAATTTTGATTTTAATGTACTGCATACACACAGAAAAAAAAAAACTTATGCAATAATTTATTAACTATTTGTTTTATCTTTTCTTTTACTAGCTAATATTTCATTAGCCTAAAGATAATTCTAATAAAAAACACTTTATTTTTGTAATAGGATAACTAGTTTGAGTTTTTGAAAAAAGTACTATTGTAACAACGAGACTAAATTTCTTGAAAAGATAGATTTTTTCAAATTTTTATATCAATAAACTAAATTTTTTGAAAAGATAAATATTTTCAATTGTTTACATCAATAACTTACCTGCTAATAAATAATAAATATTTATTTTTTATTCTTTTTTTGAAGATATCAATTGTATTGCAAATTTTAGATGACATTGCAACATTACAAGATTACATTATAGGAATATAAAGAAAATGGTTTTCAAATATTTATATAATATCATTTGATTCGTTGTATATTATATAGGATTATTAGCTATTTTGTCCCGTTATATTGGCCAGATTTAAAAAAATTTCTATAAAAAAAAATTTAGCATGGTGCTTACAAGGAGAATCACCAAGCATTGGGCTGAGTGCTTTTGTTGTTTACTGGTTTGCATCCAATATTATATATTACAATATTTTAATTAATACAATTAAATAATAATTTTAATAAAATTGAAATTAATTTCATTTAATTTATTATTATTATTTAATTTCAATTCATTATTTTATTTATTTACTTTCAGTTAATATTTATTATATTTAATCAAAATAATATATTTTAATTAAGATAATTTAATTAACTAAAATATATATAATTTTTTTAATCAACTAAATTATTTTTAATAATTTAATCAAACGTTAATAAAATATTAACTAAAATAAACTATATATATTCTAGTTAATACAAACGTTAACAAAACATATTTAAACGTTAATAAAATATTAACTAAAATATTTAAATGTTAATAAAATATATACAAACTTAATAAATTATATATATATATATATATATATATATATATATATATATATATATATATATATATATATATATATATATATATATATATATAAACGTTAATAAAATTTATTAATTAAAATATTAAAAATAATTTAATTGAATAAATATAATTAAGATATATATATTTAAACTTTATACAAACGTCAATATATATATATATATATATATATATACATATATATATATATATATATATATATATATATATATATATATAAAATAAATATTAAATATATTTTAACATTTGTTATTTAAAAAATAAACTAAATTATTAATATTTTATTAACGTTTTATTATTTATATTAGTTTATTAACATTTATTAATAATTTTATTTTATTAACATTGTATTTAACTATATATATTTAGTTGATATTTTATTTAACATTATTTTAACATTTTATTTAACGTTTAATTAAAATATCAAAAATCATTTAGTTGATTAAAAATAAACTATATATATTTTAGTCAACTAAATTATCTTAATTAAATTATATTATCTTGATTAAATATAATAAATATTAAACTGAATGTAAATAAAATAAATAAATAATAATAATAATGAATTAAAATTAAATAATAATAACAATAAATTAAATGAAATTAATTTCAGTTTTATTAAAATTATTATTTAATTGTATTAATTGAAATATTGTAATATATAATATTTGATGTAAACAAGTAATAAACAAAAGTAGTCAGCCTAATGGTTGGTGGTTCTCCATTCATGCATTGTGTCATAGGTTTAACAATTTTAATTTTTAAAAGATGAAAACTATAGTTATCATACCATTTTTAATTTTTTATCCATGCAGTTGTTATTTGCTATTTTACGTGGATCATGAGTAATGGTTTCTAATTCATGATAATTTGATGAATTTTCTATATCAAATTAGTGTTGGTTAATAATAATTATTAATAATGGGCAATAAAATATTCTTGCATTTTTGAATTTTTGAATTTGATGAGTAATGGTTTCTAATTCATCAGATTTTTTACTAATTATTATTAATCCGTTAATTTTAAATTAATTTTTGAATTTCAGTGCATTCATTTATTGAATGTATTTCATGAATTAAAAGATGAGAACTATAATTATCTTGCAATTTTTAATTTTTTACACATGCAATTGCTATTTGCTATTTTACTTGGATCATGAGTAATGGTTTCTAATTCATGATAATTTGATGAATTTGCCATATCAAAATTAGTGTTGGTTATAAATTTAATCAATTGAATAATTTTTAAAAATGAATAGTTTATTCTTCACTCTTATAACTTTTAAAATATTCTAATTTTATCATTTTCAATTTTTCACATATAAAATAATTTATCGTTCAATTTTTACTATCTCATTTAACTTTTTTGAAATTGGTGAATCTCCATCCAACACTAGTGTACTTGATTAATTTGCATAAAATGTTTCGGCATGTACCTTCTCTTCACCAAATAAATTGCTTTTAAGTATTCCGGTATAAAGATATGTTCACCGGATAACTTACATCATATTTATTCGGTATTGTAAATCATATTGGATAACTTGGTTATAAGTTTTTCGGTCAACTTAATGTTTGTTCACTGGATAACTTACCTACAAGTAATCCACTATGCATATTTTTAAAAAAAATCTTTTTAAACTTTTTTATGTTTCACATATATGAGATCCCTCTACAGATATGCGATAAAAATCAGATAGGTGTAGATACCATTAATGCATTCTCAACTACATAGAAATTAGATACCACCGGATATCATTGATGCATTCTCAACTACATAGAAATTAGATACCACATGTAAGGTAAACAAGAGGTTGACACAAATGATGGATCAGGGGTGGATGTGACTAGTGCAATAGAAGCATTGCGGAGAAGGTCCAAATTAATGTATGTTGTAGGAAAAATAGCATTACAAAGTAGGGTATGTGAAATTGTTTACCCCACTACGACTTCAATGTGCTCATTAACTCAAAAAATAAAAACTAAATGAGGAGTGAAGAGGAAATAGAAGAAACCAATGAGATATGATGTTTACCATAACCTCTCATAGCATACACATGTTGATCAAGCATACTCAGGTTCTCAAAGATTGTCAAAGAGGCCTTGTACATTACTATCTCAATCAATATGGTGAGGATTGTTGGTCAATGTTCCATAGAGACTTTGATAATTAAATGAAAGGTAGAATAAGTCTATATGAGAAGTTATTTAGAGATCGATTATCACAAGAGATATAATCTTTGATGATATCATGTTTAGGTCCTCAACCACAAGATAAATGAATGACATTACAAGATATGGTTTATGTGATAATAAATCAGTATAATATCATTATTGTGTGTTTAGGGTATCCTAGTTTGAGTTTCTCTCCTATGATGGTTGTACATTCACTTGTCGTCTCCATTTATTGCGTTATTTTTGTAAATAAATTTTGTTCCCTTCAAGCAACATCTTGGATGTTAGAGTTTTCTAGACTGATACAACATTAGCAATAACTTATGTCTGTAGTGCCGAACTTTGTTAACTTATATATAGTTTTATGTATGTTATATTTGGTTAGATTTTATTGACATTATATTATACTAGATGCTATTGACTTAATACATAAGTCTAAAAATAATAATACATAAGCCTCAAAATAATAATACACAAGTCTCAAAATAATAATACATAAGTTAATTAATCTAATGGTCTTCCCTGAACTAAGTGTAATACTCGAAATAAGTCTGTAAAATCATGGATCATCTTCGTTAGCACATACTCGCTGGATAAAATGATTAAGCGAATCTACAATCAATGATAGCCTCAGATCTAACGGTCTTGCATCATAGACAGGAATAGGGGTGGTACCAACCAAAGATGTGAAACTCTATAATATCATTCCATGTGTCCAACATCAACATCATATGGAGTGCTAGATACAACTGCCTAACCAACCACCTCGTGCATGCTAAAATGCTAATCAATCCACTCAGCATCAACATCACGTGTGTTATAATTAGGAGGTGAAGGTTGTATATATTGTCTAAAACCAAACTGGTGTATGCACCTTTCAGGCAAGTATGCAACAATTGTGTCATACCATCGAAGATGCCCCCATATACAAACATATATCATCAAATGGATGCTCTTGTCTATGAGTCTCAATTGGGAACAATTGACATTACACTACGACAAAACGTGCAAACAACAACGTCCAAGTCACCACGGTTCTTCGAAAAATCGTGGTGATATCTCTAAACTCAGGCGTTAACTTTATATTATATTTTTTAATTAAAAATTTATAGGATATAATTAATAACGGTTGTAAGTATAACCGATATGATAGAATCAATCTTTCATGGGTTCGAACCTCAGTTGTGGCAAATATGTTTTTCATTTAAGGTAAAGACACTCCTTTCTTTTTTATTTATTTTTAAATAAGGGATATCACTACGGTTATTATGAGTAACCGTAGTGATATAGTTTGCTATTATTTTAAAATATAATTACGGTTATAGTATTAAACCGTAACGAAAAGTGATAGTTTTTAATATATAAACAAAACTATATGTTGCCCAGTTCATAAATGTCGTTTCTCTCTAAAGAAAACCCTAACACAACCCTCTCCTCTCATGAATCTTAACCAATACTGTTACAAGTGAATGGAGAAAAGAAACTTAAAGGATATCTGACGGGAGCAACGTCCGGCACAAACTCCTACGGCGGTGAAGTTGATATGTTCTCTTGCTCTCTTCTTTCTAGGATTATTGTTTTAGGGTTTGGTTTTAGGATGTTGTGGAAACTTTATGTTATTGATGTTTTAGGGTTAAGTTTGATTTTTATTGTGTTTCCTTGTAGATACATGGTGATGATTGTGGTAGCAAGAGTATGGTGGTAGCAAGCGTATACTATGGTGAAGTTTCATATGGTTTTTGAAGCCATGAAGAAAAATATAAGAAGTATGAAGTTATTGTATAAACTTCATCCACCTTATATTTCTTCTTCATGGCTTCACAAACTAGATGAACTTGATATATCTTGATTTGTTACAGTTCCACGATTATTTTCAATAAGAGGTGCGTTATTGACTCAATGTATCTTGATTTGTTACAGTCCCACTTGGGGTTTTGTTGCTTAAATAATGTATGTTTTTTTTATTGTGTTGCATGGATTTGTTGTATGTTTTGTTGACAAATATCCTCAAAACAAGAACAAAACATTTCTAAATCACAAGATAGAGGCTTCTTGTGACTTAGCAATGTTTTATTCTTTAAATTCTTATACATGTTGACAAGTTTAGTTTATTATATACTATGTATATTGTTTGTTTCACTTACCTTTTAATAAAAATGCAATCATTTATATTGACATAGAAACTTATATTCTAAAAATTAAGATGTATTTGAAAACCAACCTATATCAATCAATGTTTTTCGAATCGCATTCGTCTCATTTAGCACATTTTATGTTCCTTAACACATAATATATGGTTCAATGGTCTGTTTGCTTTAATTCATCGATATAATTTACAATCGCGTTGATAAGCGACGATAATGAGGTAAACTATTATAAAAGATATCGATGCATTGAAGGAATCAGACCATTGAATCGTATATTATGTGTTAAAGAACATAAAATGTGATGAATGAGACAGATTCAATTCGAAAAAAATTGATGTATTTAAGTTGGTTTTCAAGAATAGTTTAATTTTTAGATTATATATTTCTTTGCCAATTTGAATGGTTGTATTTCTTTAAATAGGTGTATGGTAAACCAAGCAACATACATTTGTATATACTAAACTATGGGCATTTTCCACGACGGTTGTCTACATAACCGTCATCTAATGTATTTAATTTGCTGTTGCTGGGTTTCGAACCCAGTACCTTATGTATCACAACGGTTGTTAAGAATAACTGTTGTGATATACCGCGCACTTTCCAGAATACAACAACGGTCCCAGGGCCGTGATTATAAGTAGCGCATTTACCACAACACTGTACATAACAACGCCTTGATCTACGTTATTATAAGTATTTTTCAACCGTTGTTAAGGGGGTTTTCTGTAGTAGTGTTAGAAGATGTCAACTCATCCAACATATTCCTCAGCTCATCAACCTTCAATGTTCATTGCTTATATGGCCATCTCATAGCCTGAGGAAGTTCACTACCGTTATTTCCAATCTGTCTATCTGCTCTTTTACCAACAATATAAAAATATTCATGAATCCAACACTGTTACAATATAAGTATTATTAATAATAAATTAATAAATACATAAACAAATTAATAAATAATAATTAATAGTAAATAAAAATAAATACTTGTAGTAGAGTGTCACAACGCGAAAAAATGCTCTGGGCGTAACGAACGCCCGAAATACAACATAGTTGCCACCAAAGTTTATTTATTCCAAAAGGAAAGATAAAATATTGATAAAACCCCTAAAAGAAAAATAAAATGCTCGTCGCAACCAAATTCTGGTTCGGGAGTCGATTATGCGAGGGGAGGATATTAATACCCCTCATATTTGTTGTACTCAACGGAAACCATTTAGTTAGCTTTGCGAATATGAGTGTTAGTTTTTGTTTGTTTCTTCTAATTATTAAAAGTTTGAAAAAAGAAAAAGGACTAAAAATAAGTTTTTTTTATTAGGGTGTTTGACGAGACGTTGAATCTCGCTCATACGTATCCTCCGGTGCGATGAGGAATTCAAAGCTACGTAGTTCTTTATAGAAAATGTTTTTTTGTTATCTGATTTTAGCGAAAGATATTTAAGTCACATTCGAGCGGTAAAATATTGCTTCCTACTCGCGCATGGGAGAAGTGAATATTGTTTGCTTCGCGCCAGAAAGGATCATGCTTTGATCGCATTTTAGCGAAAATGTGGTTAGTTGCTCATGCATGGGAGAATGAAGCATTAGTTTATGCTTCACGTTGGAATGGATAAAACATCGTTTGTTTGTGAAAAGTTTGCGGTCGTGGTTTGTCCTAGGTAGAGAAAGTTTTGTTTAATAAATCTCATATGATATGTGTAACACCCTTCTACCTAACAAGCATTCACGATAAATACAAACAAATGTATTAGAGTAAAATCCCATAAAAGGGCGTCACATTTCGTCATAAAACATCAAATAATAACATTCTGCTCCGTAACACGAGTTATAATCATCAAAATTAAATCATTTACTACGCAGCGGAAAACTTCATAAGCAACATCTTAAGTTATAACATCAAAAACGTTTTTAAAACAACTTCAACACATCATAATATCATCAAATAAAAGAACACTATGGTTCAACTCAAACGTCTCGACCCGATGTTACATATTAGAGCAAGACCCTCTACTCGACCAAAAATCAAAAGTACTTCATGTAAGCTCTTCACGCACCAAAAGCTAATCCTGATCACCTGCATGTTACCCACGTGGAGGTAACATTCAAACAGGCAGGGTGAGTAATCATAAACCATTATATAAGATATAAGATAAGAAATAATAAGGCAGCATGCATCATAATAAAACAACATCGTCATTATACATCATCATCATCATCATACATCATGAAAATCACGTCATTAACATCATTCATTCACAATCATGCAATGCCACATAATATGAAATGCACAACACGGACTCATGCATGTGGTACTAATTCGTCATGTTTGATGGACACTGGGTCATCACCCTCCAAAGATCCCCACCAATAGGATCAATTCTACACTAGAACCGGAGCAACGTCATACACTCAAATCTGCACAATGGGATTGAAGCCACCACTGGACCGAAGTCCTAAAACCGTCACTAGACCGAAGTCCTAGGATGCTATGAATGCATGATGCAAACTTCATAAATCATCATCGTCACAAAAGCATCAATTGCATCATCATTCATAAACTCTCATCAAGCATCATGGTAACACATCATTAACATACATAAAAAATTGGCATAAATTATCATGTTATCGCATCATCATAATGCATCAAAAGTCATCATAAATCATCAAGACACAAAGCATCACAGGGTAGAAAAGAAAAGAAAGGAAAATAAAATTATTGCTCATGCTCGCCTGGAGCTCACCCGGCGAAGCAGGTCGCTCGTCTGAGTTTCGCCCGACGAAGCAGGGGCGAAACATCTCCCCATACAAAATCCAGAAACTTCAATTTTTACACTCTTCCTTCGCTTCTATTTCTCCCGGCGAAGAAGCTCGCTCGCCTGGCTTTGCCCCGCGAAGAAGGGGTGAATTCCACACTCCCATACAAAATCCAGTAGCACCCTTTTTCCACCTTCCCTTCGCTTCTTCTTTCGCCAGGCGAGGTTGGGGCGAATTTGCTTCTCCCGACGAGACGGGAATTTCGCCCAGCGAGCACGTGTGAACCTGCAATTCTCAATTGCAATTCTGCACTATCTCAGACCCTCAAAAGCTTACTATTTCAGTACTAAACAGTCCAAATAATTCATAATTGACCATAGAAACAACACAACAACAATACATCATAGAGGGTTTCATCCCTAACATCTAATACCTTCTAAAACCCCAATTCCGTCATGAACTCGTCAATTTCCCTGACAAACCCACTACCTACATGCTTCTACACCTATATCAAATATAATGATAAATAATACTCCCCATACCTTAGAAAATTGCTTCTGAATTCTCCTCTCTGAGTTCTTCTGAAACCTCTCTGAGCCCTAGCCTTCTTCTCCTTTTCTTCAGAGCGTTTTCTCCAAACTGATCGTATCACAAATGACTTCTCCCTCTCTCTTTTTCCTTTTGTCCAACTTACCCCTAGGACTCCTAATAGGCTTTTCCAACATTGTCCTCACTTATTCTAGCATAATTACCACTTAGCCCTCCCTTTTATTTTAAAATAATAATAATAATTTAAATAACATTGTCACATTATTCCATTAGTATTATTATCGAAATAATCCCTAATAAATCATATACTCCTAACATCATCAACACACCCTTAACATCGCCAATTCCCCACAACATAAATCATCAGACATCACAATAATTCACCAGAATTTCACCAAAGTACGAATATTTAAAATAAACCAATTAAATAAATATTCCACTGATTTTGGGGTGTTACAACTCTCCCCCACTTAAAGAATTTTCGTCCTCGAAAATTACCTGAAGAAAACATAGTCGGATACGACTCCTTCATCTGATCTTCGCGCTCCCAAGTCCAACTCTCACCAGCTGGTCCACCTCATAACACATTCACCAAAGATATATCTTTACCCCGCAGTTGCTTTGTTTCTTTTCCATCTATCCGCACAGGTAATGCTTTAACGGTCAGATTATCTCTCCCATGTACGTCATCCATCTGAATCACATGCGATGAATCCGGAATGTACTTCCTCAATTGAGACACATGGAACACATCATGTAAATTCGCAAACGACAGCAGTAAAGCAATCTGATAGGCTACTTCCCCTATCCTCTACAAAATCTGATATGGACCAACAAAACGTGGAGTGAGCTTCCTAGACTTCAAAGCTCGACCCACACCAGTCACCGGCGTAACCCTTAAAAACTCATGATCTCCCTCTTGGAATTCGAGTTCCTTCATTCTCTTATTATGATAACTTTTATGGCGACTCTACGAAGCTCTCATCCTTTCTTGGATCATCTTAATCTTTTCAGTCGTCTCCTGCACAATTTCAGGTCCGAGTACAACACTCTCGCCCGATTCATACCAACACAATGGAGTTCTACACATCATTCCATACAAAGCTTCATACGGTGCCATCCCAATACTAGCATGAAAGTTATTGTATATGAACTCAATTAATGGCAAATGGCTATCCCAATATCCTCCTTGATCCAACACACAAGCCCTCAGCAAATCCTCCAAAGACTAGATAGTCCTCTCTGTCTGGCCATCCGTCTGCGGATGATATGCAGAACTCATCCTCAACTTAGTACCCAAAGCATCTTGTAAACTTTTCCAGAACCTCGACGTAAATCTCGGGTCTCTGTCTGACACAATACTCAAAGGAATCCCATGCAACTTCACAATCTCCTCAATGTACATCTTAGCTAACTTCTGCATATAATGGTTAATCTTCATCGGTAAGAAATGAGCCGATTTAGTCAATCTGTCTACAATCACCCAAATAGCATCATTTCCTTTCGTAGTCTTCGGAAATCCCGGTATAAAATCCATGGAAATACTATCCTATTTCCATTCTAGGATATTCAATTTCTACATCATACCCAACGACTTCTGATGCTCAATCTTGGACTTTTGAGAAATCAAACAGGCATAAACAAATTCGGTAATATCCTTTTTCATACCTGTGTAGCGTGCGATTTTTGTCGATGACGCGACCACCTTACCACAATGGTTGGAATTGGATGCTACTTTCTGATTTCTTATTTATCCTATGAAGCTGGAAAGGAAAGGGAAGATATTTAAAACTAACCTTGCACGCAAATGTTTTCTTTAACAAATGCTAAGAGATTGGGGATTCGGGGTCAGGTTATACAAAGGGAAGTTGTTAACACCCAGTGTATATATGGTTATCCATAGACTTTTTATGTTTTTCTCTATTGATTTAAATGTGAAATTCTGGCATAGCAGACAACAGATGTCCTAACACATGTCAAGACGTTGTTTTGCATAAACATTTAAACAAAGAGACACAACAGCAGACTGATACCTTGAATATCAGTATCTGTAGACACATAGATATTACGACATCTGCTTCAACATGTTAATCAAGAACACTAATAGAATAATTAAATCTGTAGAATGATAAAAGACACAACAATTGTTAACCCAGTTCGGTGCAATTCACCTACATCTGGGGGATACCAATCCAGGAAGAAGACTCCACTATCTGTAGAATTATTACAAAGCTAAACTCCCCCGTTTACAACTTTATATCCTAATATCTACCCAATGAAGTCCTTATCTAAGAACATCCTCTTTGATACGAGATACCCCACTCACTTCCCTTAATCACAACCTGTGATATCTACATCATCCCTGTAAATACAGAATTCTGTCAATCTTTCTTAACCAACACGCTAACTTAGATTTGCTTAAAAGCTTCATCCAAGAATAATACACAATCCAATACCTCAAGGCTTATGGATATGTGCAGTACCTATGTCTTCCACACTATATTAAACCAATACAGAGGGAGACTTACAAATCTAGAGTCTACGACTCTCAAAACCCTAAACCCTTATTTTTACACAAGAGAACTAGGTTACAATTGTTACATACAAGGTACATACTTAAACCCTAAACCTAAGTCTTCTATTTATAGTCTTCTGCTATCTTGGGCCTTCTAATCTTCTATTTATTTCTTCCTTGATCCATATTTTGATTTCTCCTTAAATCTTGCAATAGATTTAGAAACATCCTTCAATTTCAGATCAAGATGTCAAGATATCCGTTAGGACATCATATCTGACCAGTCTTCTTTCATCAGACTTCTTCATGTTTAAACATATCTTTTGACATTTTGTTCTTCCAAAAATTTGCTCAAATCAGCAAAGCTTTTAATCTCCTCCTTTTGACAAATTTTTGGTTAAAACTCCCTTGGCCAGAAAAAGAAAGTCCGGCGTTTGGTAGATATGATTGGAACACTTCTGAGACTCTTTCTTACCCCTGAAATTCCTAGCTGAATGTTGGTGTACATGAGGAAGAGTACATAACCCACTCCCCCTCAAACCAGTACTTGCCACGCAGGGATAAATCTTCCTCTTAAGGGGCATAAGAGAGCCCATAAGAAGGTCCAGTTGTATCGTGCCTAACATTGAGTCCATAGAGCATGTAACTCAGGTCACGAGACACAACCTGCTTCCTAACTCAGATCACAAGGCACAAAGGGAAAGACTCAGATAGAATGTTAGAACGCAAAATAACTACAAAGATGCACCAGATGTGTGTTGAAGGACCCATCCCCACACAATCATTCTCCCCCTTTTTAGCCAAAAATTGACAATTAGCCAATATAGTTCCATATCCATATGTTACTTATCCAAACACGAATGAAAGACATGATGAATCAACCCACAACCTGGAATTCCATAAACAGGTGCACTCTTTAAATACCTAAACGGTTTCTCTAGAAATCCACGGTCCAAAGAAGTTACCGCAGAATAATTCAATGGAGAAATAAATTTAGGTAGGTAAATTTAACATTAATAACTGTGCACCGCCCAGCTAGGATAAGACCGTTTCAACTTAGAGTAACCATCCAAAAAGAACACTTGTATCAAGACACATGTTACCCATGCCTTCTCTAGGAAGCACTCTCCACCGTTCAAAACAGGAAGTTAGGACCCACCCTCAGGTCTTAAATAATGTCCTGACAAAAATGTCAGGCTTGTTCAGTCCATCTGAATCATAGTCACCATCCTTTTGATGAGTCCCAAGAATAATCCTTTTAAATAGAAGAAAAATAGAACCGACCAAGATGTTAAGACATTTCATAACACATCTCCCAGTTAGCACCCAAGAAACTTGTATTGACACTTTAATGATGGAATTAACTTTATACTATCAAGTCTGCCACGACCTTGCAACAGTAATGTCAAGACATCCTTCTTGACATCTCATATTCACAATAATCATAGTTAGCTTGACCTCCAAGCACCCTAGATTCAGAACTCCACCCTGCAGTAAAACATCTTAGATCAAGGAGCAACTCCCCCTATCTAAGATAACCAGTGCTCCTCCGATGAACACTTATGTAGATGAATAGAAAACATAAGACGCATCTTCATGTCTTCAAGAGCGCACCCTCTTTCCAACCTACCTGTTAAACACACTCATTAACTGCACTTATTGCTTCTTCTGACAAGAATCAATAATCACTCACACATGAACACCATCATGCTTCCTGTGAAGTCACATTAGGATCACCATCCTAAATTAACAAACTCTTGGATTAAGATCAAAGCTCAATTGATCCCCCTCTTCTTGAACCCATCTATACACCACACGAATTCCTCTTGAATTCTCATGTATAGACCTTCATGTTCCTTGAGATAAAATCCAATTGATTTGGAATGATCCATATTCCTCAAAGAGATACCATACCTCTTAGTTTGTTATCTTCTTAACGATGTCAGATATCGTATACATGCTCCAGAAATCTTCAGCCCATTTGCTCCACAAGCACCAAACTGGTCTATTTCTAGCATGTCTCATTCACATCAGACTTCCAAGACAATCTGTTACCCATCATTCTCCTGTATGATAAGATAAACACCTCTTAGACAAGATGTGAGTGTCAAGTTCTTCACTCAGAACTTAGTATCCTACTCCAAGGATAACCAACCCAGAAAATGTTCTAACATTTGTTAGGACATTCTTCACACATCACAGACACCACACACCATGGTTCTTGATATGCTCCACCACTGGACTTACTATCTGCATAGTAATCCAACTGAAGATCTTCAAACAACACTGCGCCACCAGCTTGATCAATAAGAACTCCAAATAACCAAAGAGAGAAATAAACTCTCACCCACAAAAAGAAGGTAACCTTTCATAAATTGAGAACTTCTGCCACAAGCTCCAAGAATCATCACCTCTTGACATTTTCAACCACCTAACCTTCTACCCAAGAGTAATCAGTTCCAAGCATCCTGCTTGAATGCACACTATGAAACTAGCCAAATGCCACCTTGTGATTGATCTTACTCTTCTTCAGAACTCCCACAAGATACATTGATCCACCAATGAAATAAGATCTTCAAGTTACATGAACTACTTGCTCCATAGCAAGACATCTTGGATCCACCAAGCCTCAAGACATGTAATATCTTCTCAATCCACAGCTCCCGCAAACTGCATGAGATAGACCTTTTTGAAGCATCCATAACTTCCATTCTCCTGTAGATCACCTTATCTTAAGCTGATGTACCACATCACCAGCTGAGACTTTGATGTTAAACTAGATGTCTGAACATTCTGATACCACATCCAGCTGCTGAATTCAGCTCCTCCTTCTGCCACTTAGAAGAACCTCTTCCCTTTAATAGAACAAGAGTTCTATGCTCTCATAGACTTGATTTAACAACCAAGTTTGAGTAAACAACCTCCATCTTGCTTAGAAAAATCACAGATATTCCACACAAGCTCACACCTTGATGAATAACTGCTTTGAAACTTCAAAGACCTCACACCTGCCACGTCTGAATCTCCAGAAGAGAAAGTAGTCCTAGACTACACCATAGCCATACCATAGAATGCCACTTTTCTTAGTAGAGCAGTCTGTAGAAAGTCAGAGATAACTGCCACTTAACCTTGACCTTCAAAATGAGCAAGATCCCATGCTCCTAAGTACCTAGATCAGAAATAAACTGATCCAAGCTGTGCTACCACCAGATACAACTTAAACACACCTACTGCACTTCAATACTCTTAGATTAGAAATAAACTGATCCAAGAACTATTCATCAAGATTATGATGTATTCTTCTTCATCTTCCACATCACCATTGTCTAGACCAGTTTCTTGCCAAGAAACTATCCAGAGATCAGATGCTTCTGCCACACCAACTGAAGCAAATTCTTAGGTCACCTCCTAATATAACCAAAAGCTTATGCAGTACCCCTCCCATGATTCTGCACAAACCAAATGAAGAGATGTTCCAACATCTTGTTGAACATCAGCAAGCTTGACTTCACATACAAGAATAACCAATTAAATACTTGTGAGTAACACAAATAGCATTTGATCTTAAATCCTTGTTCAATAATCCTGTTTCACTGTTGAAGTTACACTCCACCTGATCACTTCATGAACACTTATCAAGTATTCAATCTTTTGCAAGTATCTTCTTTGACAACAAATTATTGAGATACCAAGGCTACCACCCTTGACTCAAGTAACTAAGATTCTCTCTAAACGAATCCTATTTACCTCAACAGTTCTGAAAACTCCAATCAGATTAGATCCACCCTTAGGATTAAGAGAGATGAATCCTTCCTTGCTGTTGTGGATAGTGAAAATAAATCACCTCCACTTTCTTCAGGTTGTGTTTCATAGAAACACCTTATAGTCATAAGAATAACTAGAAGACTCCAGATGCATGACTGAGAAGCCTTTATGAGTGGACTTGAGATAATTCTCAAGTATCTTTGACAACCTAGCTGATCAACAATTTATCAAACTCCCAGAGAAAGAACTTGATAAACCTATACTCAACTCATCTCCTCTTCAACTGACTTCAAACTACACCATGGAACCAAGCTTCCAAGTACTAAGTCACCATAACATACATCTTCCAACAACTCTTTCCATTCCATCGCTCCCGACTTTGGATTAAGAAGATGCAGATATCTTCACAAATAGAGGCCAATGATTGAGATCTTCCACCATCTGTCTTCAGCAACAACTCCAGAATCCTATAATTCTAGAGCTCTTCCATCAGAAACATATGCAGCGGAACCACCAAGGAAAAAATTCGGCTTGCCCTAATAAGATGTCAGAACATCTTATAAGACACCCCAACAAGAGAACTAGCCACTTCTCCTACAGTTGTTGTAGAACCTCCTCAGCAACATGAACAACCACCGGGTTGTTACCTTCAATCCAGAACATCCATCCCATCCATTAATACCCTTGAGTATGTCTGAGTTGATTGATCTGATCTTCAAAACTCCTCCTTGTTTAAATGCCAAAAAGTATCTCTCAAGGATCTCATCCAGAAACAGACAGGATTCCTGCTATGATGCCAATTGAAATTCTAGCATAGCAGACAACAGATGTCCTAACACATGTCAAGACATTGTTCTGCATAAACATTTAAATAAAGAGACACAACAGCAGACTGATACCTTGAATATCAGTATCTGCAGACACACAGATGTTAAACATCTGCTTCAACATGTTAATCAAGAACACTAATAGAATAATTAAATCTGCAGAATGATAAAAGACACAGCAATTGTTAACCCAGTTCGGTGCAATTCACCTACATCTGGGGGATACCAATCCTAGAAGAATACTTCACTATCTGTGGAATTATTACAAAGCTAAACTCCCCCGTTTACAACTTTATATCCTAATATCTACCCACTGAAGTCCTTATCAAAGAACATCCTCTTTGATACGAGATACTGTCATACCCCAAATTTTGACCACTAAGATTCCCCATCATTGTGCAAACCATCATCACAATATGGATGAACCATCATGCCTCATTAGTCTCCCCAAAGATGGGTGAGCCTTCACTACAATCAAACTTAGGGTTTCAAGCCCTCTCATAGTTCTTAGACAAAGGATCAATCAAGGAATGACATGATCTTTAACTTATCTAGCCTCTCAAACATCCCCAATGGATCAAGAGGACTCCCACAACAAGAATCAAGCACAAGGTTGCAGCATTCTGAGTGGATCAAGCCTCAAAATCAACAGTGTCACCAAATTAGGGTTTTGGTTGACCAGGGCCTCCAGATGGGAATTTTCCTCTGGGCATGAGCCAATGCTTCAAAGCATAACCTATGATGCTCCATGGAACCTCATGGACCCAATCATCAAGTCAATTTAGCCTCAGGGGATGCATTCACCAAAAACCAGGAATTAGGGTTTCTTGACCTAATTCACCCCTAAGTTGACTTTTGGGGCAAAACATGAGCCAAGACCTCAAGAGAGGATTTAAGGGTCTCTAATACACCACATTGATCCATTTGCAACAATGGATTGGTCTAAGAAGCTTGAGCAACAAGTTTCAAATTCATCAGAACCACAATTAGGGTTTCGCGAGAAAAGTCAACTGTGTCTTTGACTTTTGACCAAGACATGCTCCCAAACCTTGGGACATGATTTAATACACCCTATAACACCTATGAAATCAATCCATCAAGTTTGATTTAGGTCAAGGACTTAATTTCATAGAGGATCGCACAGTTTGGAATTCATCTTATAAAAAGTCAACTGTGCACAAAAGTCAACTTTGACTTTTTGAGATTTTTCACAATTTTGGTTCTTTGACCCTAAAATGATGTTAATGTGTGATTGGAATCATCATTCATCAAGAAAAATCAAGAAAAGTGGGATAACTTGTAAAAGGGGTAACCATAAAAACTTAGAAATTTTTCTAAGTTATGGAACAAAGTGGCTAGGGTACCAACTTTGGAGGATCATATCTCCTAAACCACAAGGACATTTTTCCCCATCCAAAGCTGGATTTGTAGCTCTCATGGGCCTCTACAAAAGCTTCAACTACAACTCATTCCAATTCCTCATGGATTTTAAGTTATGGAATGATCAAAATCACAAAAAGTGAAAATTTCACTTTTTTCCAACACTTAGTGAAATTTTCACCAAGTCAGAATCTGCCTTCACTTTTTTCCAAATGTAGGGGAATTTTTCACTTGGATCCAAAAAGTATCAAAACCAATTATGATCAAACAGTTGTTGTATCATATGAGGGCTTTCCAAAATGGCCAAGAACTCCATCAAATTCCACTTGAGCCATGAGATATGACAATGGCAATATGCCTTGCTGAAAACTGTCAAAGCAAGGCAGATTTGTTCATTTTGCTCGATTTACCAAATTTGTGCAAATGACAAACACACTTATCCATCTGAATACCTCAAGGGGAGACCAAGGAGGAACCAACTCTGATCCCAAGCCTCCCAAGTCCTTGGAACTAAAAATAGCATGCCAAACCTAGAAACCCCTAAAGAGGGGACAAGACTCCAATTTTGTTTTGGAGCATTCAATGGATGCACCAAGGTGGCATGGACTGAGCCATTTCCAACTGAATTCAGTCAAGACTTATCCAAGACCAGGGGAACCAGCAGCCTGTGCCCTAACCTCTAGTAAATGGCTAGAGGAGACTTGGATTCTCATTGATCAACATTGGCCAAACTTCTGCAGCAGTTGCCATTCACTATTGCTTGTAAAACAAACTTACTCTACTATAAATAGAGCTCATTTGTGATCAGTTTGAGTACACCAAAGCCATCAAACAGATGCTTTCCTCAAAATCTCTTCCTTCGCTCCAAAATTGCCTTCCAAAGCAAGTCACTATCGGGTTTTGAGTTTGAGAGCTATTCCAACCAAACCAATCACACACACACACACACACACCTCATAAGCATCATATAGAGGTGATCCAAACACTCACATAACATCTGGAACACCAGACTCTCAAAATCACCAGCCATCTGCACAAGCCTTTGACAAATTTGCAGTTGAGGTACCAAATCAAGTTCCAGCTCAATTCAATCCACTCGAAGCATCCAGACACACTCCATAGCACCTAGGGAAGCTGTCCATATCCTTGGAACCAAGCTGTAACACCTCTAACACAAAACACGATCACCAGCTGCAAGAGGTAAGCATGAGCTATTCTAACTCTATGATCCATGCATTTTTTGCTGCACAATAATTTGGCCATATGTTCATAATCATGCATAGAGTATTTACCCTCAATCAATTGCTTTGTTTGAATCGTGTATGGAATTTCTGAGCCTTCATGCAAGTTTTAGGGTTCTTGAGGTTTCTCTTTGATTTCTTATTCCATGCTTAAAATAAATGAAATTAAAGACCATAAACATGATCGTGAGGTGAAAACGAGTAGATTGATATGTAGATTGTATGTTATCATCAAGTATTCAGTGAGATTTGATAGAAAACGCAAATCTGCGGAAACAGAGGGAGGCGCGTGTTCTTGCCATGTTCTTGGCGCCCTTTTTGAAAATTCAAATATTTGAATTTTGTGATTTTATTTAATTGATTCAAAAATTAATTTCTCTCTGAATTTTAATGATTTTGAGTTGATTCTTTTTTTAGTAATTCACAAAAATGTTAAAATATTTTATTTTCCCAAAAAATACCAAAAATATTATTTATTTCATATACTTGATATTTTTGTAAAGAATTAATATTTTAATTATTTTTTGACATTTAAAATATTTTCTCCCTCTTGATTTTTCAAATTTTAGTGATTTCCAATTATTTTGTGGATAGGAACATAATTTTTGAAACATTAATCCAAGATCACAATTTGTTTCCACACATGTTTAACAATTTTGATCATTTTAATTGAATTTTTATTCAATTAAAATACACTTTGAAAACAAATTAGGGTTTTTGATTAATTCAACCCTCATCAAACTTTTTCAAACTATTTGGGCCTCTATTAGAGTGTAAGACCCATCCCCTTTGTAAATATACCACTTTTTGGGCCTCAGCCATTGTATAAGTCCCACTGTATTTTCAAAAACAACGGCGCGATCGTCGCCTTTTTCAGCAAAATCCTTGGGCCTCTCCTTGAGCTGTAAGCCCCACAACTTGTACAAAAATAAATCATTGGGCCTCTATTAGAGTGTAAGACCCAACCCCCTTTTAACCAAAACTTTTTGGGCCTCAATGCATTGTATAAGAGCCAGTATATTAAAGAAATCTCGGCGCGATCGCCAATTCAAAACAAATCATCTGGGCCTACCCTCGTGTTATAAGCCCCATTCTTTTTCTTTAAACACCTTTGGGCCTCTTGAGAGAGTGTAAGACACATCCCTTTGTATAGAAAACCTTTTTGGGCCTTAGTCACTTGTATAAGTCCCTGTACAAAACAACAGTGCAATCACTGATAAAACCTTGGGTCTCTCCTTGAGCTGTAAGCCCCAACAATCTTTTCAAAGCACTTTCTCCTTTGATTTTGAATATAATATTGTTATCAAAGCTTTCTTTGCGGAACAACTAACCGAACAACATGAAAGCTCTACAACCGAGTAAGTGTTTACCCGCTTTCTTTATCCGCTTTCATATATATAACTGTATTGTGGGGCTGCTCACTGTAAGTCTTCTTTCACAAACTTTTATATACTTGTCAAATATCTACTGTGTAATACTAGTATAGTTATTTAGAGTTTTCCCCGGCAACTACGTCTAGCATTAGGTAAAGCCCTGTTAGTCACTCTTAAAATACAAACAAAACTAGATCCCCATAGGATTACCAGACACAGTCTTCCCTCGTCTTGGGGTTAAACAATATGGTGACGTGAAAGGCAGCATTCTCAGTGAACCCTTTCTCAGACTGTCACCCTTAGACATTGTCAAAGAGACTCTACTCCCCAGAGATGATCTTTTCTCCGTGAATGGCATCTCTTGAGTTTCTTCCAAATTCTCTGACTTTCCTGGCTTGATCTATTCTCGGTGAATGGCATGTCTGGAACTTCTCGGGGTTTGGGGACCCACAGGCTTCTTAAAAGCATCCCCGCCTCCTCTTGGGCATTGTACAAGGACCCTTCGGCTTCTTAAAAGCTCTCATGCCTTCTCTTGGGCTTAGTACAAGGACCCAGAGACCTCTACAGGTATAGGAACAGAACCTAGTCATCAATTTGCTAGAGCTGTCTTTCTGAGTCAAGTGTCTGACCTGTTAATGGGTTGACCTTCATCCCTTAACATATCAGGCTTCTCTTGGGCATTATACAAAGATCATTCACTATCCGAGAATCGATTTCTCCAAAACACCAGTAGACTTGGACAGTCTCAATACCCTTTGGATTTCCCGTTTCCTTAAAGAACTGGAAATAACCCTGATCCTCTGATCAATCCCAAAGCACAACATTACCTTTAATCGTTCCCTTTATAAGAACTGATTTTCTCTTTTATCCAACATACTGGACCTGTCACTAAACTGAAACAGTTACCAGCACAATAGCCCCCTCTTGGGCTTTGTACAATGATTCTCCCCAGCGGAGCTAACCTTTTCGCACTCTCTTGTTGAGTATAAAGGACTCTCTTGTTGAGTCAAACCTGTTTAGCCTCCATCTCGGGCTTCGTACGAGATACTAAAAATCACTCTCTTGTTGAGTATAAAAGACTCTCTTGTTGAGTCAACCCAATTTTAGCCTCCATCTCGGGCTTCGTACGAGAGACTAAAAATCACTCTCTTGTTGAGTATAAAAGACTCTCTTGTTCAGTCAATCCCTTTTAGCCTCCACCTAGGGCTTCGTACGAGATACCAAATCACTCTCTTGTTGAGTATAAAAGACTCTCTTGTTGAGTCACTTCCCTCTCAGCCTCCATCTCGGGCTTCGTACGAGATGCAAAACCACTCTCTTGTTGAGTATAAAAGACCCTCATTTGGAGTCAAAACCTTTTAGCCTCCGTCTTGGGCTTCGTACAAGACACATATAAAAGCACTCTCTTGTTGAGTCAGTCACTTGTTAAAACTCTCTTGTTGAGTCAACCCCTTTTAGCCTCTATCTCGGGCTTCGTACGAGACACATAAAAGCACCCTCTTGTTGGATCAATAGCCTCCTCTTAGGCTTTGTATAAGAAAACTCCGGTTGAGTCAATCAACCTTTTAGCATCAAAATCTGTGCCTCGTTCAAGGTATACAAATATCAACAACATCTTTTCCTTCATCTAAATTGTTGTAAGCGGCAAGCCTCTGGATTATTTACATCCACGCCATTGTCCCTCTTTTAGCATGAGAGATTCCTAAGGAAAGATGGCATTGCTCTAAACTGAGTTAAAGTCTTCTCCTTCAGGTTAAAAATCCCCTATAAAGGAAATAATGGCATTGTTGGATTCACATATCCCAGTTAAAGTAATTCTCCTTTATAACGAGTCACCTAACAGTTGTGACAAACAGACTAAATATCCCCTTTTAGAGATGACAAATTCTCTCTAAAGTCAAACCCCTTTAGCTTCATATCTTGGGCTTCGAACAAGATACAAATAGACCCTTCAGCTTCACATCTTGGGCTTTGAACAAGATACAAACCACATTTAGCTTCACGTCTTGGGCTTTGAACAAGACACCAAAACAACCTTTTTTTTCCTCCCATAGAATAGGAGGAACTACGATCGCTCTGATTTCCCTGTTTCGTTAAACGGGAATACGTAGGCATAAGATTGGAAGAATCTTAGCGAGCATACTAATCAAAAACCTAAAATGCCGTACCTTCATACATCAATCGAAAAACATCAGTCCTAACATCTTACCAGTAGCCTAGACACTGTTTTTAAGCAAATAACCCCAAGGGAGAACCCCCCTATTTTGATAGCATCTGTAAACCAACAGTTTTTACTATTTAACCTCAGTTTGCAAGCAGGGTTAATTGGAGACATCTATTTCCCTTCCTTAATCAGCTCAATAGGATAAAAAATGAATCGAACTGTAGTACCAAAGTGATAGTGATTTGAAACCATAAAAATCGCGCTACAGAAGAGTGGCGACCACAGTGGGAGGCATTCTTTCTTGCCTTCTCAAGGGATGAAACCCTAAATTCATGTCACAGAAATGGCAACTCTGGTGGGGAGTCATTGTCTGTATAGGATCATAAGACTAGAGGTCTAGGATGATTAAGAAAAATATATATATTGCTTTTCCTAATTGATATCTGTGTTTATTTTTCTACTAATGGGAATGTGTGTGATGCCGCATGTGGAAATATTGAGTATACACCTAAGATAGGTGATGGCAATGCAGGTAATCTTACTGGGAGTGAATTCCAATTAAGAGCCCCCGATCGACCATCAAACTCAGTGGAGACTCCCTTTGCAGATACATTGCCTATACGACTTCGGTTGTTGAAAGTAGTGTGGTCGAATGGGTTATCTGAGAAGCTGAGGTTTTTAGTAGACTTAAGCCATTTTGTAGTGTGGAAGCTATCGGAAATAGTTGTCACGCGATAATACCCTAATTTGAGATCACTTCAGGATACATCAGCTCGCTGGCGATCCGCTTGCTGTTGTTAACCCAGAGGGGTCAATGATTTTGCGTACAGGTACAAAAAACACCAGTATAAACCTTTGGGGGGGGTAGAGCCTTGACTTCATGACACCGACCCTTTGACCCCATGTTTTTTCTATGTTTTTGTGTGCTGTATTCATGCATTCACTTAAAAAACATTAAAACAAAAAAAAATCTTCTCTTCGAGTCTCTCTTTTTCAAATTAAACTAAGACAATGATTGCAAATGTCAGAGAGAAATGAGATTGCGCTAATGGATTTCGGTAGAAGGAAAACTCATAAGTACACCTTCAAGGTTCCAAAGTTAGAGGATTTGAGAGGTTTGGCGAGAATGATCACCAACCACGAGGCTTTCAGAGCCAAGTATGGAGGACTGTTGTCCTTGTTAAGGGTCCACGTAATTGAAGGAATCCTGACCACACTAATCCAGTTCTCGATCCGGTCTATCACTGTTTCACATTCCCGGATTATCAGCTTGCACCAACGCTGGAGGAGTATTCTAACCTGACTGATTTACATATTACTGATCAAGATCCCTTTTCTGGACTGGAAGAAATTCCAAAGGATCAGACCATTGCAAGAGCAATTTATTTGGACGAGTCAGAAGTCAGGACTCACATGACCACTAAGGGTGGAATCCAGGGATTGTCGGCCCAATTCTTGATAAAGAAGGCCCTATACTTTGCTAGTATAGGGAACGTGGCCACTTTCGAAAGCATCTTTTTTTTGCTCACCTACGGGTTATTTTTGTTTCCCAACATCGATAACTTTGTAGGTATCAACGCCACTAAGATTTTTCTGATTGGAAACCCCGTACCGACCTTACTCGTATATGCGTATCATTCGGTACATTTAAGGAATTTATACAGTGGAGGAATGATCACGTGCTGTGTACCCTTGCTTTACAAATGGTTCACTTCCCACTTACCCAAGTCTGCTGCATTTTGGGATCAAAAGAATACTTTACGTTGGTCGCAGAGAATCATGTCTCTTACCAACTCTGACATCGATTGGTACAATGGAATCTATGACGGGATCAGGATCATTGACCGTTGTGGAAATTTCCCAAATGTACCCCTTATAGGAACTAAGGGAGGAATCAACTATCATCCTATTTTAGTTCGTCGTCAATTTGGATACCCGATGAGGCATGTCCCGCGCAATGCTCATCTGGAACGTCTTTTCTTCAAGGAAGGAGAAAATGACAGGGCACTAAACACGAAAATAGTGCACGCTTGGAAACACGTTCATAGGAAAGGACGAGAGTCTCTAGGAAAACCAGATTGTGTCTCGATGGAGCCTTATCTCCACTGGGTACAAACTAGAGCTCTCAAGCTGAGGATGCCCTACCCTCGCCAGGATGTTCTTCCATTAAGGGAATCTGCCCTTTATTTCATGTCTGAGACGGAAAAACTTCAGGTTACTCTCAGTAAAGTTCAGCAGGAGAAGAGGTCTTGGAGGAACAAGTACCGTATTCTCAATGTGGAGTGTAAGAAAATACAGCAGCTATTAAGAGAAAAGGATGCTCTGATTGAGATTTTAGAGCAACATGCTGTAGAAAATCAGGATGACCAAAGGAATTTGCTCGCTCCTTTCACTTGGCAAAGGAATGACAACCCGCCAATGGCCCTAGAGCCCTGGTCAAAGAAAAGGAAAGCGCCCGAACCAGCACCTGAGCTCTCTTTAGAGAGGACTCATGATCCATTAGTTTAGATTTCCTTTTTCAGCACTTTGTAATCTACTGTATTTCCATTTCCGCAATCCTTTGAATTCAATAAAACGGGGTTTCCCTACTGTTTGATATTTGCAATCTAATTGTCGAAGTTTACTTTGAATAAACAAAAATAATTAATAATCATTTCATTCATCATTCTCATAAACGCATTCTTCTTACCTACGAATCTCACGTTTGCGTCTCGATTCTAGAGTCAAACTGTCTCATTCGTACAATACTCGGGCCAATCGTCAGAAAAAGATGGTTGATCTCGAGGAAGAGAACAGAGAGTTAAGAGAAGAGATCGACACTCTGAAAGAGGATCTGAGAAAGCTTCATAATGACATGCAAGCTCTAGCAGAAGCTCAAATGCAACAACAAAGGACTGTGATCTCGGAGATCACATCTACGCGCATAGTGGAGAAGTATGATCCTAGGTACAAAATGCCAAAAGATCGTCACTGGGGCATGCCTATTAACTATATCTCGGAAGGATATGTTCCGCTGATCGCTGAGGATCAGGGAACCGCAACAGGAACCACTGGGCCTGAAGGTTACAAACTTCAGGAAAGCGAAGATGTCAGGGGCATGGCAGCAACTCCTGAAGGTTACAAACTTCGGGAGGCACCGAGAGTCTCGGCCATAATGACTATCCCACCACCCGTGGTACACACTGTCCCGGAAGGATAGATTCCATAGATACCCTCTGGTGGAAACGACAGCATGTTCGACAGAATGAATGATTTCCAGGAACAATTCCTGGAGATGCAGAAAGAACTGCAGGCCCTTCGCAGTCAGGATCTATTTGGAAAGGACGCCGCGGACCTCTGCTTGGTCCCCAATGTGAAAGTTCCACACAAGTTCCAAGTACCCGAATTTGAAAAGTACAAGGGTAACTCTTGCCCTCAGAGCCATTTGGTGATGTACGCTCGGCGAATGTCATCTCAGACAAAGAACCAGGAGCTACTGATTCACTACTTTCAGTATAGTTTAACCGGTGCCGCATTAAAATGGTACATGGGTTTAAACCGCGCTACGATCGGCACATTCAGAGATCTTGGTGCTGCTTTCGTTCAACAATATAAATACAATTTGGAAATGGAACCGGACAGAGATCAACTCAGATCAATGTCACAAAAGGACAAGGAAACCTTTAAGGAGTACACTCAGAGATGGCGTGAAATTGCCGCTCAAATTTGTCCACCTCTTGAGGAAAAAGAGATGACAAAGATCTTCTTAAAGATCTTGAGCTCATTTTACTACGACAGAATGATCGCCAGTGCGCCCAGTGACTTCACCGAGATGGTGGGCATGGGAGTTCGTCTTGAGGAAGCAGTCCGAGAAGGACGTTTAGTTAAAGACACTGGATCATCAAGTAGTACAAAATGATACGGTAGTACTCTCCCTAAGAAAAAAGAGCAAGATATTGGGAATATCTCTCTCGGAAAGTAAATGCGACGTTACCAACCAGTAGCAGCCGTAACTCCTGCTATCAACCCCGCGCCTATTCCTACGTATCAACCTCAGGTTGCGCAGAGCCAACCTAATCAACAACAACTTCAGCAAAGGACACAACAGTCTCTTTAGCAGACTCGTCCTTAGTACAATAGTAACCATACAACACGACCACCAGGGTTCGACCCTATACCCATGTTGTACGCAGAGCTGCTTCTATTATTACTGGTCAAGGGGCATGTCCAAACTAAGTCTCCTCTTACAGTACCGGAAAATCCGCCTTTTTGGTTCAAGGAGGACCAGGGCATAACATATAAAACTGTCTCAGTTTCAAATCCGATGTGCAAAAGCTTGTTAGGAGCGGGGTCTTATCTTTCAAGGATATGAATCCTAATGTTCTCACGAACCCTTTGCCTCAACACGAGAAAGCTGCGGTAAATTTGATAGAGGGAGAGTTTAACAACATCTATCAAATTCATGATGTACTCTTATTAAGGGCCAACTTGGTCAAGATGCATTGTAGACAGAGCGGATATGGCCATGTGCCACCTCATAAATATCACCAGTGTGATATCTGCTCTAAAAACAATCAGGGATGTTCTGTGGTGCAATCAGCTCTACAGGAACAATTGGATCTCGGGTGGATCCAGGAGCATCGAGTTCGTGGAGTCAACATGACCTACACAAATTCCAACATCATTCAGAACCACGACATCAGTGTAATGAATGTCAACTTGGTGGCGATACACTCAAGGCAAAGCCAGTATCATAATCTGCCGCGGCACGATTATAATTCCTGTCTGACTTGCTCGGTAAACAAACAGGGATGCTCTTTTATACAAGAGGGCCTCCAGCGTCAGATGGATTCAGGACTACCATGATAGAAATCCTTATCAAATCAACATGATTCAAATCTTTGATATTCGTCTGATGAATACCAGCTTGGTGGAGTTACATGCCAAGCAGGTTCAACTCGGTTTTCTCACTTCACATAATTATCAGAACTGTAAAGGATGTTATGAGAGTAACCAAGGGAGCGCTTTCGATCAGAGAACTTTACAACACTTATTTAACCAATGGTGGCTTCCAATCTATCTGGATGAAGACATGCAACAAATTAGTGTGCTTAATAGAAACCCTACTCGGCGTCAAAGTCAGGATGTTCGATCTATGGAAACAAACCTGGTAAGGTTGCACTGCATTCAAAGCGGACGTGGCCAGGTGCCACCACACAACTATGAAGCTGTAGAGTCTGCTCGGAGAATAACCAAGGATTCTACCTTGTACGGGCAACCCTTCAAGGTCAGTTGGATCGTAAAGAGATTCACCCGTGTCTGAGTCCCGAGACAATCAAATGGACGCCGGACTACTTCGCTAATCAAATCAGAGATGTTGTCATAATCTATGATCATCAACAGAACAAGGATGTTTGCACCATCATCCCTCTACTGGACGAATCAAAGGTTCTTAGCCAAGAACTGATTGAAGTTACTTACGACAGTCAGAAAAATCAGAAGGCTCCTGTAGTTATCTATCTACCGGGACCATTACCGTATGAATCAGCTAAGGCGATCCCTTACAAATACGGTGCAACAATAATTGAGAATGGAAAGGAAATTCCATTATCCTCTGTCGTGAATATTGCAGACATCAGTCGAGTAACACGGAGCGGTCGAATCTTCAAACGAGGAGTTGGAGAACCTAACAGAGAAAAGGAACCACAAATGGAAGTTCCCAATCCACCAGTCAGTCAATCCAGTAATCCCGACCTTTCAAAGGACGATGATGAGATGCTGAAGCTCATCCAAAGGAGTGAATACAACATTGTTGATCAGCCGTTACAAACTCCTTCAAAGATCTCAGTGCTATCACTTTTACTCAATTCCGAAGCCCACATAGAGGCTCTACAGAAAGTATTAGAGCAGGCCTTTGTGGAACAGGATGTGTCAATACGACAGTTCGATAACATTATCTCTAACATCACTTCCTGCAACAACTTAGGATTCAGTGATGAGGATTTGCCAGAGGGGGGCAAAAGTCACAACATGGCGCTCAATATCACAGTTAACTACCAGGACGATGCTTTAGCCAGCGTACTGGTAGACACAGGATCGGCCATCAACGTTATGTCGAAGTCCACTTTATTACGACTATCATTCAAAGGATCCCCGATGAGGGGCAGTGAGGTCATCGTCAAAGCCTTTGACGGATTTCGAAAAGCAGTTATCGACGAAGTCGAACTTCCCATAACTATCGGTCCTCACACTTTCCTAATCACTTTCCAGGTCATGGACGTCCGGGCAGCGTACAACTATTTATTAGGAAGACCTTGGATACACCAGGCTGGGGCAGTAACTTCGACACTGCACCAGAAACTGAAGTTCGTCAAGAACGATTAACTCGTCACGGTCTATGGAGAACAAGCCTTGATCGTGAGTAACCTGTCATTATCTACTTGTGTAGAACCCGAGGAGGTTGTTGGGACTCAGTTCCAAGCACTTTCGGTGAGCAATAAGAATCAATCATAGAAAGGAACCTCGATTTCCTCATACAGAGATGCTCTCGAAGTGATCGAGAATAACAATACAAAAGGATGGGGACAACTTGTCATTCCTACTGATAACAAAACAAAGAAGGGTCTTGGTTTTTCTGCAACCTGCACCCAGACAGCTGCTAACGATGAAAGTCTTCATCCCATTCCGGACTTCTTCCATAGTGGAGGTTTCCTTCACCCAGTGCCTCAAGCAGTCCATACCATCAACGAGGAGGATCCCTCTGATACGGATGAGGAATGGAAGTCCTATCTCAACGAGGACGGTTATATGTCTCAGGAAGAGGTGCCTATGCCATTTTGCTATCCCGCACAGAGTCCGAGATTTATTCCAAGGTCAGACGTCAAAATGATATACGGAGATTGTGATCCGAAAGGATGTCGTGCTCCACCAAATTTATTAGAGGAAGACACTCTGATGAAAGACAACTTTGACCACGACTATTACGGCCCAATGGATGGTCTGCCTATCTGGCAGCCGTACCCAGGAGACTTGGGGCAAGAAAACCAGCCGAACAATGAAAATCAGCTGAGCATCATTGAAAAGAATACCTGCATCCCCACTATGTCATGGGATCAACACTCAGGTCATTCAGAAAATATCCCGCACAACGATGAATTTGCAAAGTTCGCCGGATTAGAATTCATCAACTACGCTTTTCCCGAGGTCAACGTCATCGAGAGAGATGACTCCTCCAGTTCCAAAGAAGCGTTGGACACCTTGGGACAACCGAGTGGAAAATTTGACTTCATGGTCAAGTACACCGCTCCCAGAAGCTCTCGTATCAGGTTTGAAGATATCCAGCCAACTGGATGGGGAGATATACCTGAGAGCACAAATACTCTGCAAAATACAATAGAAGAATCCTCCTACGACAACTCTTCCTGGGAGACAGATTCCAATGATACAGCTCTGCCAGAAATCAACATCATTTCTGAAGACAAATCAAAGAAGGTACCAGACTTTGTGATTCACCGAGGAGTTCGCCGCCAATGGGTTGCTGTCGATGTTCCTAAGATTGTTCATAAGTTAAAGTAATTTCCGTTTTTAACCTTTCACCCTGCCCAGGTGAAACGAATGTTTTAATAGGGCTCACTTTCTGTAAATTTCCCTCTTCGCTTCGCCCAAAGCGATAGAGTTTTGTTTTATAGGGCTGTAGTTTCAAGATTCGACTTGTTCATAAATAAAATAACGTCGTTCTATGATCTCTGCATTAATTGTTGTTTTCTCTTTTCGCTTTTCTCAGAAAATCGTAATCCTAAAAAACAATTCAAAATAAATAAGCAGTTTTTAAAAAAAAAAATACACTGCACACACATGCATTTTCTCTATCGCTTCTAAAAACAATCATCACGTCATGCAGATTGCTTGTTTTAAACCCCGTTGAGACATACGATCCGATGCCTTCTCCCAACTTTGAATTCCCAGTATTTGGGGCTGAAGAAGAAGTTGACGACGAAATTCCAGAAGAGATCTCCCGATTACTCCGACAAGAGGAAAGGTCCATTGAACCTCACAAAGAGCCGTTGGAAACGATCAATGTGGGTTCAGAAAAAGAAAGAAAAGAAATCAAGATTGGGGCACTACTCAGTCCAACTGCCAAAAAGAGTCTGACAAAGCTTCTCAGAGAATTTTCCGATGTGTTTGCTTGGTCCTACCAGGACATGCCAGGGTTGGATACCAGCATCGTGAAACATCATTTACCATTGAAATCGAAATGTCCGCCAGTAAAACAGAGGTTGAGACGGACTCACCCGGACATGGCCGTCAAAATCAAAGAGGAGGTACAAAAACAGATTGACGCGGGTTTCCTCGCCACATCAGAATATCCTTAATGGTTAGCCAACATCGTACCCGTTCCGAAAAAGGACGGAAAAGTCAGAATGTGTGTCGATTATAGAGATCTAAACAAGGCTAGTCCAAAGGATGACTTTCCTTTACCACACATTGACATGCTGGTTGACAGTACAACAAAGTTCAAAGTTTTCTCCTTCATGGGTGGATTCTCGGGCTATAATCAAATCAAAATGGCGCAGAAAGACATGGAGAAAATTTCCTTCATTACCCCATGGGGTACCTTTTGTTACAAGGTAATGTCGTTCGGTTTGAAGAACGCCGGGACAACCTATCAAAGGGCCATGACTACTCTGTTTCATGCAATGATACACAAGGAGATCGAGGTATATGTCGATGCTATGATTGCCAAATCTAAGACAGAAGATGAGCATGTGACCCATCTGTCAAAGCTATTCGAGCGGTTGAGAAAGTACAAACTCCGCTTGAATCCCAACAAGTGCACCTTCGGTGTCCGTTCAGGGAAACTTTTAGGGTTCATCGTCAGCCAAAAAGGAATTGAGGTTGATCCTGACAAGGTCAAGGCCATTCAAGAAATGCCTTCTCCGAAAACTGAAAAATAAGTCAGAGGATTCCTGGGACGTTTGAACTACATCTCCAGATTCATATTCCTCATGACCGCGACATGTGTGTCAATCTTCAAATTACTAAAAAAGAATCAGGACTGCGTTTGGACAGAGGACTGCCAAACCGCCTTCAACAGTATTAAGGAATACCTGTTGAACCCACCGATTCTATCACCTCTAGTGGAAGGAAGACCACTGATCATCTACCTCACAGTCCTAGAGGACTCAATGGGTTGTGTACTTGGCCAACAAGACGAAACAAAAAGGAAAGAGTCTGCCATTTACTATCTGGGCAAGAAATTCATCGACTGCGAGACTCGGTACACTATGCTTGAGAAAACTTGCTGCGCTTTAGCTTGGGCAGCCAAACGTCTTCGCCAGTATATGATTCGTCACACTACTTGGTTAATCTCAGAAATGGATCCAATCAAGTATATCTTTGAAAAACCTGCTCTCACGGGAAGAATTTCCCGTTGGCAGATGTTGTTATCGGAATATGACATTGAGTACCACGCTTAGAAAGTCATTAAAGGGAGTATTTTAGCCAATCAATTGGCTCATCAACCGATTGACGATCAGGAATCAATCGGGTTTGACTTCCCAGACGAAGATGTCATGTATTTGAAAATGAAAGATTGCGATGAACCGCTACCCAGTGAAGGGCCAGAACCAGGTTCCCAATGGGGAATAATCTTTGACGGAGCTGTCAATCATTACAGAAACAGAATTAGGGCAATCATCATAACACCTCAGGGTACCCACATTCCTTTCACCGCCAGACTTACATTCAAGTGTACAAACAACGAGGCCGAATACGAAGCTTGTAATTTGGGTCTCGAGGAAGCAATTGATTTGAGGATCAAGAACTTGGATGTATATGGCGACTCAGCCCTGGTTATCAATTAGATCAAAGGAGATTGGAACACGTACCAATCAGGATTGATTCCTTACAAAGATTATGCAAGAAGGTTGTTACCTTTCTTTAACAGAATCGAGTTTCATCACATCCCTCGTGATGAGAATCACATGGCTGATGCATTAGCCACTTTCTCTTCCATGATTAGTGTAGGTCAATGGAACGACTTACCTAAGATCAACATAATGCGCCTTGAAAGGCCCGCTTACATCTTCACGATTGAAGTAGTCATAGACGACAAACCTTTGTATCACGATATCAAATGCTTCCTTCAGAAACAAGAGTACCCACCTGGGGCACTAAGGAAAGACAGAAAGACCCTCAGAAGGCTGGCAGGAAGTTTCTTCTTGAGCGGCGATACACTCTATAAGAGGAACTTTGACATGGTCTTGCTCCGATGTGTAGACAGACCAGAAGCAAACATGCTGATAAAAGAAATTTATGAAGGATCCTTTGGCACTCATGCCAATGGACACGCAATGGCGAGAAAAATTCTAAGAGCAGGGTACTATTGGTTGACAATGGAATTTGACTGCTACAAGTACATGAGAAGGTGTCATAAGTGTCAGATATACTCAGATAAAATCCATGTACCGCCAACACATATCAAAGTTCTTTCTTCCCTATGGCCTTTTTCCATATGGGGAATTGACATGATTGAACCCAAAGCTTCGAACGGACATCGGTTCATCCTGGTAGCCATTGACTACTTCACCAAATGGGTCGAAGCAGCGTCGTACGCCAATGTAACCCGACAAGTAGTAGTCCAATTTATCAAAAACAATATCATCTGTCGTTATGGTATTCCTAGCCAGATCATTACCGACAATGGATCTAACTTGAACAATAAGATGATGAAGGAGTTGTGTGCTGAGTTCAAGATCGAACACCATAACTCATCTCCCTACCAACCCAAGATGAACGGAGCGGTAGAAGCGGCTAACAAGAACATCAAGAAGATCGTTCAAAAGATGGTTGTAACCTACAAAGACTGGCACGAAATGCTACCTTTTGCTCTTCACGGTTATCGCACATCTGTCCGCACTTCAACAGGGGCAACCCCATTCTTTCTAGTATATGGCATGGAGGCAGTGCTTCCCATAGAAGTAGAGATCCCATCAATCCGGGTATTGATGGAAGCTAAGCTAACAGAGGCTGAATGGTGTCAAAGCAGACACGATGAACTGAATCTGATCGAAGAAAAGCGAATAACGGCACTATGCCATGGTCAGTTGTATCAACAGAGAATGAAGAAGGCGTTTGAGAAAAAGGTTCGACCTCGCATCTTCAGGAAAGGAGACCTTGTGCTAAAAAAGATACAATCCTTTCTCACTGACTCTCGGGGAAAATGGACTCCGAATTATGACGGCCCCTATGTGGTCAAGAAAGCCTTCTCAGGCCGCACCTTGAGACTTGCAACCATGGATGGAGAAGAGTTTGCCTACCCCACAAATGTTGACGCAGTCAAGAAATACTTCGCCTAAACTAAAAAAAAAAAACGTCTCAGTGGATTGAAAACCCGAAAGGGCGGTCCAGGCAAAAATTAGAGACATAAATAAAAATAAAAAATCATCCCGGTGGATTGGAAATCTCAAAGTACAATCCAGGAAAAAGTTAGGGATAATGGCAAGTAACTACCTCCAACAGGGGCAAATCCCTAGTAGCAGTCCTGCCATCCATCAGAAAACTCCAGTTAAGGTCATCTTCGACAGAAGCTCTGGATGTCCCGAATTCAAAGTTGGTAGAAGGATAGTGGTCGTTATGTTTCAATGTAGCCCTCTTCCCTTAAATTACCATTTTCAAACTTTGTAAATACTCTATGGAATCATGCGTTTGGCTGATTTCCATCCTATCAATAAAATTTGAGCCCTTGTGCTTTTGTTTGCAATTCTTATTTGGTTTAGCTTTACAGGACGACATTTTAACATGATCAACGATTCTTGAAACGAAACAAAATTGAATTTACTTGTAAAATTTTTCCGCTTTTAAAATAAAGATGGCAATTTCTTTTGACTGTTGAACATCGAAAGAACATCGAACGCTTCTCTAGAAGTAAGCGAACTTCAAAGTACAGAATCAAAGTACTCCTTCTAAACCAGTGCGCCTGAACGAAGGACCAGTTATGTCTGATGTGAATACTCCATCTGACATCTTCAGCCGAGTTCTCATCTCCTAAGCCCGACCAACGGTTTTTCCCCCCTACAGGGACTACTTCTCCTAAGCAAGGCAGAATTGCTATCTTGAACCAGCGATACTTTTTATCTCCCACTGTGGCCGAGTATCCAGTCGTGTTCATCTACTAGTCTGTATGTCGTGTCAGTTTTGTCAGCATATACATACATGCATCATGCATTATTGATTTACATTCATATTCATATTGCATCACTATCACTCTAGTCGGTCTTGTCCCCTAGTGATAAAAGTCTTCACAATTGAGTTGTCGGTTCTTTCCTCGTCAGAAAATGTTGCGTCTGAACAATCTCTCTCCTCCAATTTATTTCTCGATTAGAGTTGGCCCTTGACCACTTTGATAACTTGAACCTCTGAGAAGACCAGAGAAACTTTCGGCAAATGTCACTCTTCGCCATTGAATATGATATCTTCGCTTTCCCGGATTAAGGAAAATCCCCAGAGAAAGCCTCACAACTAAAGACTTTCAGCAACACATTAATTTTGCTCTCCGGAGAGTCGATGTTAATGAAGTCATTAGCACCTCAAAATTGGATCACATCATATGGCATTTCTCCGAGAAGATCTCCGAGAAAAGTATGATGTAATATCTCCAAGCGGAAACAGTCTCTCAAGAGACTGGTTTTCCCCGATAAAGTCGACAAATGGCGTCTCCAACAGAGAAGTTTGTGCCCCTCTACAACTCAGACGATTGGGTTCCCCAGCAAGTATGACATCAAAACTTTTTCCATCAAATGGCATTTCCCCAAGAAAATTCGGCGAGAAGTTTGAGGAAAACCGCTACACATAGCGTCCCTTGTCAATAAAGTTTATTGACAAAAGAAACTGAGACCAGTTCCTTGGTAGGAAACCAGGATCGAGTGGAAGTTTACAAAAGAAACTAAGAACAGTTCCTTGGTAGGAAACCAGGATCGAGGGGAAGTTTAAATCAGAAACTAAGACCAGTTCCTTGGTAGGAAACCAGGATCGAGGGGAAGTTTAAATCAGAAACTTAGACCAGTTCCTTGGTAGGAAACCAGGATCGAGGGGAAGTTTAAATCAGAAACTAAGACCAGTTCCTTGGTAGGAAACCAGGATCGAGGGGAAGTTTACCTTTTCTAAGCATCATTGCTTAGCAAAAAAAGAAGGATGTGCAAACTGCCATTCTTAACCACTATCAAAATTTCGGGTATTCCGATATTTAATCCTCTTGCACCCTGAATGCCCGAATACCTTCACCATTCACACCTTCTGGTCCAAGAAGATTAAATAGGGGCATCTGTCATACCCCAAATTTTGACCACTAAGATTCTCCATCATTTTGCAAACCATCATCACAATATGGATGTACCATCATGCCTCATTAGTCTCCCCAAAGATGGGTGAGCCTTCACTACAATCAAACTTAGGGTTTCAAGCCCTCTCAGAGTTCTTAGACAAAGGGTCAATCAAGGAATGACATGATCTTCAACTTTTCTAGCCTCTCAAACATCCCCAATGGATCAAGAGGACTCCCACAGTAAGAATCAAGCACAAGGTTGTAGCATTCTGAGTGGATCAAGCCTCAAAATCAACAGTGTCACCAAATTAGGGTTTTGGTCGACTAGGGCCTCCAGATGGGAATTTTCCTCTGGGCATGAGCCAATACTTCAAAGCATAACCTATGATACTCCATGGAACCTCATGGACCCAATCATCAAGTCAATTTAGCCTCAGGGGATGCATTCTCCAAAAATCAGGAATTAGGGTTTCTTGACCTAATTCACCCCTAAGTTGACTTTTGGGGCAAACATGAGCCAAGACCTCAAGAGAGGATTTGAGGGTCTATAATACACCACACTGATCCATTTGCAACAATGGATTGGTCTAAAAAGCTTAAGCAACAAGTTTCAAATTCATCAGAACCACAATTAGGGTTTCGCGAGAAAAGTCAACTGTGCCTTTGACTTTTGACCAAGACATGATCCCAAACCTTGGGACATGATTTAATACACCCTATAACACCTATGAAATCAATCCATCAAGTTTGATTTAGATCAAGGACTTAATTTCATAGAGGATCGCACAGTTTGGAATTCATCTGATAAAAAGTCAACTGTGCACAAAAGTCAACTTTGAATTTTTGAGATTTTTCACAATTTTGGTTCTTTGACCCTAAAATGATGTTAATGTGTGATTGGAATCATCATTCATCAAGAAAAATCAAGAAAAGTGGGATAACTTGTAAAAGGGGTAACCATAAAAACTTAGAAATTTTTCTAAGTTATGGAACAAAGTGGCTAGGGTACCAACTTTGGAGGATCATATCTCCTAAACCACAAGGACATTTTTCCCCATCCAAAGCTGGATTTGTAGCTCTCATGGCCCACTACAAAAGCTTCAACTACAACTCATTCCAATTCCTCATGGATTTTAAGTTATGGAATGATCAAAATCACAAAAAGTGAAAATTTCACTTTTTTCCAACACTTAGTGAAATTTTCACAAAGTCAGAATCTGCCTTCACTTTTTCCAAATGTAGGGGCATTTTTCACTTGGATCCAAAAAGTATCAAAACCAATTATGATCAAACAGTTGTTGTAACATATGAGGGTTTTCCAAAATGGCCAAAAACTCCATCAAATTCCACTTGAGCCATGAGATATGACAATGGCAATATGCCTTGCTGAAAACTGTCAAAGCAAGGAAAATTTGTGCATTTTGCTCGATTTTCCAAATTTATGCAAATGACAAACACACTTATCCATCTGAACACCTCAAGGGGAGACCAAGGAGGAACCAACTCTGATCTCAAGCCTCCCAAGTCCTTGGAACTAAAAATAGCATGCCAAACCTAGAAACCCCTAAAGAGGGGACAAGACTCCAATTTTGTTTTAGAGCATTCAATGGATGCACCAAGGTGGCATGGACTGAGCCATTTCCAACTGAATTCAGTCAAGACTTATCCAAGACCAAGGGAACCAGCAGCCTGTGCCCTAACCTCTAGTCAATGGCTAGAGGAGACTTGGATTCTCATTGATCAACATTGGCCAAACTTCTGCAGTAGTTGCCATTCAATATTGCTTGCAAAACAAACTTGCTCTACTATAAATAGAGCTCATTTGTGATCAGTTTGAGTACACCAAAGCCATCAAACAGATTCTTTCCTCAAAATATCTTCCTTCACTCCAAAATTTCCTTCCAAAGCAAGTCACTATCGGGTTTTGAGTTTGAGAGCTATTCCAACCAAACCAATCACACACACACCTCATAAACATCATATAGAGGTGATCCAAACACTCACATGACATCTAGAACACCATATTCTCAAAATCACCAGCCATCTGCACAAGCCTTTGACAGATTTACAGTTGAGGTGCCAAATCAAGTTCCAACTCAATTCAATCCACTCCAAGCATCCAGACACACTCCATAGCACCTAGGGAAGCTGTCCATATCCTTGGAACTAAGATGTAACACCTCTAACACAAAACACGATCACCAGCTGCAAGAGGTAAGCATGAGCTCTTCTAACTCTATGATCCATGCATTTTTTGCTGCACAATAATTTGGCCATATGTTCATAATCATGCATTGAGTATTTACCCTCAATCAATTGCTTTGTTTGAATCGTGTATGGAATTTCTGAGCCTTCATGCAAGTTTTAGGGTTCTTGAGGTTTCTCTTTGATTTCTTATTCCATGCTTAAAATAAATGAAATTAAAGACCATAGACATGATCGTGAGGTGAAAACGAGCAGATTGATATGTATATTACATGTTATCATCAAGTATTCAGTGAGATTGGATAGAAAACACAAATCTGCAGAAACAGAGGGCGGCGCGTGTTCTTGCCATGTTCTTGGCGCCCGTTTTGAAAATTCATATATTTGAATTTTGTGATTTTATTTAATTGATTCAAAAATTAATTTATCTCTGATTTTTAATGATTTTGAGTTGATTCTTTTTTTAATAATTCACAAAAATGTTAAAATATTTTATTTTCCCAAAAAATACCAAAAATATTATTTATTTCATACACTTGATATTTTTGTAAAGATTTAATATTTTAATTGTTTTTTGACATTTAAAATATTTTCTCCCTCTTGATTTTTCAAATTTTAGTGATTTCCAATCATTTTATGGATATGAACATAATTTTTGAAACATTAATCCAAGATCACAATTTGTTTCCACACATGTTTAAAAATTTTGATCATTTTAATTGAATTTTTATTCAATTAAAATACATTTTGAAAACAAATTAGGGTTTTTGATTAATTCAACCCCCATCAAACTTTTTCAAACTATTTGGGCCTCTATTAGAGTGTAAGACCCACTCCCTTTGTAAATACACCACTTTTTGGGTCTCAGCCATTGTATAAGTCCCACTGTATTTTCAAAAACAACGGCGCGATCGTCGCCTTTTTCAGCAAAATCCCTGGGCCTCCCCTTGAGCTGTAATCCCAACCACTTGTACAAAAATAAATCATTGGGCCTCTATTAGAGTGTAAGACCCAACCCCCTTTTAACCAAAACTTTTTGGGCCTCAATGCATTGTATAAGACCCAGTATGTTAAAGAAATCTCGGCGCGATCGCCAATTCAAAACAAATCATCTGGGCCTACCCTCGTGTTATAAGCCCCATTCTTTTTCTTTAAACACCTTTGGGCCTCTTGAGAGAGTGTAAGACCCATCCCTTTGTACAAAAAACCTTTTTGGGCCTCAGTCACTTGTATAAGTCCCTGTACAAAACAACAGTGCAATCACTGATAAAACCTTGGGCCTTTCCTTGAGCTGTAAGCCCCAATAATCTTTTCAGCGCACTTTCTCCTTTGATTTTGAATATAATATTGTTATCAAAGATTTCTTTGTTGAACAACTAACCAAACAGCATGGAAGCTCTACAACCGAGTAAGTGTTTACCCGCTTTCTTTATCCGCTTTCATATATATAACTGTATTGTGGGGCTGCTCACTGTAAGTCTTCTTTCACAAACTTTTATATACTTGTCAAATATCTACTGTGTAATAGTAGTATAGTTATTTAGAGTTTTCCCCGGCAACTACGTCTAACACTAGGTAAAGCCCTGTTGGCCACTCTTAAAATACAAACAAAACTAGATCCCCATAGGATTACCAGACACAGTCTTCCCTCCTATTGGGGTTAAACAATATGGAGACGTGAAAGGCAGCATTCTCAGTGAACCCTTTCTCAGACTGTCACCCTTAGACATTGTCAAAGAGACTCTACTCCCGAGAGATGATCTTTTCTCCGTGAATGGCATCTCTTGAGTTTCTTCTAAATTCTCGGACTTTCCTGGCTTGATCTATTCTCGGTGAATGGCATGTCTTGAACTTCTCGGGGTTTGGGGACCCACAGGCTTCTTAAAAGCATCCCCGCCTCCTCTTGGGTGTTGTACAAGGACCCTTCGGCTTCTTAAAAGCTCTCATGCCTTCTCTTGGGCTTAGTACAAGGATCCAGAGACCTCTACAGGTATAGGAACAGAACCTAGTCATCAATTTGCTAGAGCTGTCTTTCTGAGTCAAGTGTCGGACCTGTTAATGGGTTGACCTTCATCCCTTAACATACCAGCCTTCTCTTGGGCATTATACAAAGATCATTCACTATCTGAGAATCGATATCTCCAAAACACCAGTAGACTTGGACAGTCTCAATACCCTTTGGATTTCCTGTTTCCTTAAAGAACAGGAAATAACCCTGATCCTCTGATAAATCCAAAGCACAACATTACCTTTAATCGTTCCCTTTATAAGAACTGATTTTCTCTTTTATCCAACATACTGGACCTGTCACTAAACTGAAACAGTCACCAGCACAATAGCCTCCTCTTGTGCTTTGTACAATGATTCTCCCCAGCGGAGCTAACCTTTTCACACTCTCTTGTTGAGTATAAAGGACTCTCTTGTTGAGTCAAACCTGTTTAGCCTCCATCTCGGGCTTTGTACGAGATACTAAAAATCACTCTCTTATTGAGTATAAAAGACTCTCTTGTTGAGTTAACCCAATTTTAGCCTCCATCTCGGGCTTCGTACGAGATACTAAAAATCACTCTCTTGTTGAGTATAAAAGACTCTCTTGTTGAGTCAATCCCTTTTAGCCTCCACCTCGGGCTTCGTACGAGATACCAAATCACTCTCTTGTTGAGTATAAAAGACTCTCTTGTTGAGTCACTTCCCTCTCAGCCTCCATCTCGGGCTTCGTACGAGATACAAAATCACTCTATTGTTGAGTATAAAAGACCCTCATATGGAGTCAAAACCTTTTAGCCTCCGTCTTGGGCTTCGTACAAGACACATATAAAAGCACTCTCTTGTTGAGTCAGTCACTTGTTAGCACTCTCTTGTTGAGTCAACCCCTTTTACCCTCTCTCTCGGGCTTCGTACGAGACACATAAAAGCACCCTCTTGTTGGGTCAATAGCCTCCTCTTAGGCTTTGTATAAGAAAACCACGGTTGAGTCAATCAACCTTTTAGCATCAAAATATGTGCCTCGTTCATGGTATACAAACATCAACAACTCCTTTTCCTTCATCTAAATTGCTGTAAGCGGCAAGCCTCTGGATTATTTACATCCACGCCACTGTCCCTCTTTTAGCATGAGAAATTCCTAAGGAAAGATGGCATTGCTCTAAACTGAGTTAAAGTCTTCTCCTTCAGGTTAAAAATCCCCTATAAAGGAAATAATGGCATTGCTGGATTCACATATCCCAGTTAAAGTAATTCTTCTTTATAACCAGTCACCCAACACTTGTGACAAATAGACCAAATATCCCCTTTTAGAGATGACAAATTCTCTCTAAAGTCAAACCCCTTTAGCTTCATATCTTGGGCTTCTAACAAGATACAAATAGACCCTTCAGCTTCACATCTTGGGCTTTGAAAAAGATATAAACCACGTTTAGCTTCACATCTTGGGCTTTGAACAAGACACCAAAACAACCTTTTTTTCCTCCCATAGAATAGGAGGAACTACAATCGCTCTGATTTCCCTGTTTCGTTAAACGGGAATACGTAGGCATAAGATTGGAAAAATCTTAGCGAGCATACTAATAAAAAACCCAAAATCCCGTACCTTCATACATCAATCGAAAAGCATAAGTCCTAACATCTTACCAATAGCCTAGACATTGTTTTTAAGCAAATAACCCCTAGGGAGAACCCCCTATTTTGATAGCATCTGTAAACCAACAGTTTTGACTATTTAAGCTCAGTTTGCAAGCAGGGTTAATTGGAGACATCTATTTCCCTTCCTTAATCAGCTTAATAGGATAAAAAATAAATTGAACTGTAGTACCAAAGTGATAGTGATTCGAAACCACAAAAATTACGCTACAGATACCCCTCTCACTTCCCATAATCACAACCTGTGATATCTACATCATCCCTGTCAATACAGAATTCTGTCAATCTTTCTTGACCAACACGCTAACTTGGATTTGCTTAAAAGCTTCATCCAAGAACAATACACAATCCAATACCTCAAGGCTTATGGATATGTGCAGTACCTATGTCTTCTACACTGTATCAAACCAATACAGAGGGATACTTACAAATCTAGAGTCTACTACTCTCAAAACCCTAAACCCTTATTTTTACACAAGAGAACTAGGTTACAATTGTTACATACAAGGTATATACTTAAACCCTAGACCTAAGTCTTCTATTTATAGTCTTCTGCTATCTTGGGCCTTCTAATCTTCTGTTTATTTTTTCCTTGATCCATGTTTTGATTACTCCTTAAATCTTCCAAAAGATTTAGAAACATCCTTCAATATTAGATCAAGATGTCGAGACATCCGTTAGGACATCATATCTGACCAGTCTTCTTTCATCAGACTTCTTCGCGTTTAAACATATCTTTTGACATTCTGTTCTTCCAAAAATTTGCTCAAATCAGCAGAGCTTTCAAAATGCTTTATGGTGTTTATCTGCTGTGGTTTGGGAAAGTTTCTCCTTTGGGAGTGTTGAGAGAGTGTTTTTGTTGTTTTAGGATTTTCTATTGTTTTTGGTAAGGTATTGGACCTATAGTTTTTTATTTGTGTGCTCGCTAAGATTTTGCAATCTTATGCCTACGTATTCCCATAAAGATATCTTGGAAATCAGAGCAATCGTAGTTCCTCCTATTTCTATGGGAAGAAAATATATTCGGTGTCTTGTTCAAAGCCCAAGATTAAAGCTATCAGAGTATTTGTGTCTTGTTCAAAGCCCAAGATTGAAGCTAAAAGGGTGACTGAGAGATAATTTGTCATCTCTAAAGGGAGAATATCCCATCTATTCATCACGAAATGTTGGGTAATTGATTATAAGGGAAATTACTTTTAACTGGGATATGAGAGTCCAACAATGCCATAATTTCCTTTATAAGGGTAATGTCATGAAGGAGGAAAGCTTTAACTCAGTGTAGAGCAATGCCACTTTTTCCTTATGAATCTTTTATGCTAAGAGAAGGACATTGGCTTGGATGTAAATAATCCAAAGGCTTGTCACTTACAGCTGTTAGATGAAAGATGAATTTTGACCAGGAGAAAAGAAGGACTCCAACTTGGATTTTGAATCAACAAGTGTGCCACTTAGAGCAATTATCTGGGAAAAAGATTTTGTTTGTTTGTTTTGATAAGTGATGTATAGAGGAAATGTCCTCCTGCAAAGAGGACTCATGGTCTCATCTGAGGGGATGATGATTTTTTTGTACCTTGATCAAAGCCCAAGGTTGAAGCTAAAAGGTTGACTCTACTAGGGGAGTTTTATATCTGTCTTGTACAAACCTCAAGATTGAGGCTGAAAAGATATTGACTCTATTGAGGAGGGTTTTATCTGTCTTGTACAAAACCTAAGATTGAGGCTGACTGACTCCAGTGGGGGAAATTCTTATATGAAGCCTAAGAGGAGGCTATCTCTTGCTGAGGATTATTGAAATCCAAGAGCAGGTCCGAATTGTATTGGGGAAATCCAAAGGCTTTACTCTTGCTGGGAATCAGGGAAGAGTTGGAGATATCAGAGGCCATGAGGTTCTGATTCTAATGGGGATCTATTGATGGTTGATTGACCCTAGTTGGGGATTTTTAAGGTGAAGCTTAAACCTCATTGGGGGTCTAAGAGTTTAAAGGTGAATTTGAAAACCTATAGAGGTTTTAACTCTGCTGGAGATTAGGATTTTGATGAAATGATCAGGGTTTTTCCTGTGTTTTTAGGAAACTTGAGGGTTTCTGGGTGAGATCCTAGAGGGGATGACACTTTCCAAGTCTACTTGAATGAAGAAGTTAACTCTTAGCTGGAGAATGATCTTTGTATGATGTCCAAGAGGAGGCTGAGATTGTCCAAGTCTCTCAAGACATGGTAGGCTCTAGTTGTAGAGAGAGATCTTTGTATGATGCCCAAGAGGAGGTTGAGGGTTTAAGGGATGAAGATCAACCCTAAAATGGCTTGATGTTTGTAATTCTGACTCTCTTGAGGATTGAACTAGTAAATATGACTAATTTCTATCCTATACCTGTAGGAGGCCTTTGGGTCCTTGTACTAAGCCTAAGAAGATGTTGGGGAACTTCTAAGAAGCCTGAGGGTCCTTGTACTAAGCCCAAGAGAAGGTTGGGGATACTTTTAGGAAGCCTGTGGGTCCAAACCAAAGAAAAGTTCAAAAAAAGGTTTCACCGGGAATTAATCTTTTCTTTGTTGAACAGTTCTAGGGTTTGAAGAAATTCAAAAGAGGTTTCACAGGGAATTAGTCCTCTTTGGGGAAATGAATTTCTTGTACACATATACTTCTAAGTTTGGACAGTCTTGAGAAAAGTTTCACCGGGAATAATGCCTTTCTCTATTCCATATTGTATAAGCCTAAGAGGAGGCATGACTGTATCTGGAATTTCCTATGGGGGAACTAGTTTTGACTATGTTGTAAAGTAACCTCTGGTTTGATCTAAACCTAGACCTAACTGCTGGGGAAACTCTAAGCAAATATGTAAAAGCATATATATATATATATATATATATGCATTGAAAAAGATGTGGGGACTTATCTTCTGAGAAGCAGCCCAAGCATAAAGTTATCTGTTGTATTCACTACAACTGTATTCCCTCTTTTAGGGTTTCAAGAAATTGAAGAAAGTTTTGAAAATACATTGAATTAGAATTAGAATTAAAAGAAAGTTGTTAAAAAAGATTTGTTTGGGGCTTATAGCTCAAGGAAAGGCCCAGATGACTTATTTGATAACATTGATCGCACTGTGATACTAACAAACGTTGTGGGACTTATACTACAGCAGAGGCCCAAAAATTATTTTTGTACAAAAAAGGGGTTGGGTATTACACTCTAATAGAGGCCCAAAAGTATTTGTAAAAAAATAATGGGGATTATACTCAAGGAGAGGCTCAAATGATTTATTTGAAAAGGCGACGATCGCGCTGTGATTTTGAAAACCACTGAGGGAGTTATACAATGACTGAGGCCCAAAAAGTTTGTGGGTGACAAGGGATGGGTCTTACACTCTATTAGAGGCCCAAAATGTTTGAAAAGAAGAAAGATGAGACTTACAACTCAAGGCGAGGCCCAAATGAAAATTGTTTTGAAAATGGCGATCGCGCCGAGATTTTTAAAATCGTATCGGGACTTATACAATGTATGAGGCCCAAATTTATTTATTTACAAAGGGATGGGACTTACACTCTACCAAGAGGCCCAAATTTATTTATTTACAAAGGGATGAGACTTACGCTCTACCAAGAGGCCCAAAAGTGTTTTTTAAATGAAAGCTTGAAATCCAATTGGCTTTGAAAAATCAAGGTGAGAATTTCATTTAAAAATGTTTAAAAACAAATAAAATTAAATAAAATTAAAAAATTAAAACTATATTAAATAAATAATATAAATGTGATTTTTTTGTAGAATAAAATAATTTAACATTTTTGTGACTTAAAAAAAAACAATAAAAAATGATAAAAATGAGAGAGAAATTAATTTTTGAAATCATTTAATAAAAATATCAAATATTCAAAAATTCAAAAATTTGAAAATGGCGCCAAGGCCATCTTCTTCTTCCTCACGATTACCCGCCATGTTCGTTTTGGAAAACCTCTCATATCTCTCTGATTACTCAATGAAAATGACTTTTGTAAACATGAAAATTGTGTGTTTTTGAACAAGGATTTCAGTCATATAAATTAATTGCATTTATATTAAGTGTGGAGTGAGAAATCAAGTGATGAACTCAAGAACCCTAATTTCTTCAAGAACTCTATGAAATCTTATACACGAAAGCTACAAAGCAATTGATTGAGGGGAATCAATCTACATAAGTGCAGAAACATGTTTGTAACTTGAAAACACATTTATGATGCATGAATTATAGAGTTTGAGAGTGTCGGGCTTACCTCTTGCAAGAAGAATTCGAATTCTATGTTGGAGGTGTTACAGATGTTGTGTAATGATCTGGACAGCTTCAATGGACCTAATACAAGGTGTTTGGAAGCTTGGAATGGTTTGAAGCATCTTGGAACTTGTTGTGGAACCTTAATTGCAAATAGGCCAAAAAGCTTGAGCAAATGGGGGGTGACTTTGTGATTCTGATGTTCTAGATGAGTTTTAAGGTTATGGATCACTCATATATGATGTATGTAAGGTGTTGACATGATTGGTTTTGATTGAATTGCTCTCAAATTAAAAATTCGATAGTGACTTGAAAGAGAAGCAAAATCCGGTGTTTTGAGTGAGATTTAGAGGAAAGCATGTATTGATATGCTTTGGGTGTACTTGAATTGATCAGAAAGAGGCTCTATTTATAGTAGAGCAAGTTTTTTTGGGAGCAATAGTGATTGGAGGCTGGATCACTCCAATATCCATTGAACTTTGTCATGTAGCCAAAGTCTCCTCTAGCCATTGACTTGAGTCAATCTTGCAGGCTATGAGTCTTCTGTTGCAGGGATAAGGCTTGACTCATTTGGTTAAACATGGACTGATACATGCCAGCTCTATGCATCCCTTAAATGCCTCATGACAAAATCGGAGTTTTTGGATTTTGAACTTTGAATGTCACATGCCAAATGATGAGGTTTTTGACTTGCAAGGCTCTATGGTGTTGTAGCTCTGCAGAGATCATGTTCATTGTACCTTAGAAACTTGTCTTGTATGGTGACAAGGCTTGCCAAGTCATGGAAATGACAAAATCGTGTGGCATGTACAAGACTATCTTGTAAAACCAGTCTTGGAGGTGTCATGTTTCCATGTTTGTAACTCCCTACTCAAGTTGAATTAGGATGAGTTCTTGTACTCTTTGGAAAGCTTGTATATCCTACTTTAACTTTGATGCCCAACTTTGGTTTTGAAACATCTTGGATCATAATGAAAAATGGCCTTAAAGTTGGTGAAAAAGTGAAACAGATTCTGACTTGAAAATTTCACTAAGTGTTGGAAAAAGTGGTCATTTTCATGTTTTTGTGATTTTGATCAATCCATAACTCAAAATCTATAAGGATTTGGAATCTGATGTAATTGACAATTTTGAAGTATGTAATGAGAGATTTCATTTGAGCTTTGGATGGGAGAAAAAGGTCGTGTGGTTTGGAAGTTATGACCTTGCAAAGTTGGTACCAAATCATTTTTCTTCCATAACTTAGAAAATTTTAAGTTTCTTAAGGTTGCCCCTTTTTCAAGTAACCCTATTTTTCTTGATTTTTCTTGATGAATGATGATCCAAACCATGAATTAACAATGTTTTTGACTTAGGGAAGCCATGTTTGTCAAGAAATTCAAAAAGTCAAACTTGGTTTTTAGGCACAGTTGACTTTTTGTCAAATAAATTTCAAACTGTGTGATCCTTTATGCAATGAAGTCCTTGACCTAATTCAAACCTAATGGATAAATTCCATAGGTGTTTTAGGGTGTCTTGAATCATGTCCCAAGGCTTAGGAACATGTCTTGGTCAAAAGTCAAAGATGCAGTTGACTTTTCATCAGGAAATCCTAATTGGCCTAGATGAATTTGAATCTTTGTATTGCTCAGGAACCAAGTTCTTTGAACCAATCCAATCTTGTAAATGGATCAATATGATGTATTGGAGGTCTTCAAAACACTTCTTGAGGTCTTGGCTCAAGTCTTGCTCCAAAAGTCAACTTAGGGGTGAATTAGGTCAAGAAACCCTAATTCCTGATTTTTGATGAATGCATCCCCTGAGGCCTATTTTGACTTGATGATTGGGTCCATGAGGTCCCTTTGAGATTCTTGGCTCATGTTTTGAAGTATTGACTCATACCCAGATGAAAATTTTCATCTGGAGGCCTTGGTCGACCAAAACCCTAATTTGGTGACACTGGCGATCTTGAGGCTTGATCCACTTGGAATGTTGCAACCTTGTGCTTGATCCTTGATGCGGGAGACCTCTTGATCCTTTATGGATGTTTGAGAAGCTTGACAAGTTGAAGATCATGTCAATTCTTGATTGATCCTTTGTCTGAGTACTCTGAGAGGGCTCAAAACCCTAATTCTTGGTTGATATGAGTGCTCAACAATCCTTGAGAAGATTGATGAGGTATGAAAGTACATCTATATTGTGGTGATGATTTGCACAATGATGGAAAATCTTATGGTCAAAATTTGGGGTATGACAAGCTGGCCACCAAAACAGTTTCTGTAAATCCTGGTACATCTTCGTAGCACCGGGATGAATACTCAATCTACTTCGATGTCCTTCTTCAAGAATAATCTTCTTAATTTTGGAAACATCTGGAACACACACTCTGTCTCTGAACCTCATCACCCCATTCTCATCAATTTGGAATTCACTTCTGTTACCCTGGTTAATCAAAGTTACCTAATTAACTAGCTTCAAATCAGATTGCTGTCCCACTCTGATCTCTTCCAGAATACCACTAGTCAACTTCAGCATACCCAACTTCACACTGTCAGGAGTCTCTTCACACACCAAACTCAAATCTCGGAATTGCTCAATTAATTCCAATTCTCTCACCATAAGCATGGACATATGCAATGACTTCCTGCTCAATGCATCTGCCACCATATTTTCCTTACCAGGATGGTAACTCAAATCTAAATCATAGTCTTTCAACAATTCTAACCACCGCATTTGCCTCATATTCAACTCTTTCTGATCGAATAAGTACTTCAAACTCTTATGATCGCTGAACACTTCAAATTTAGAGCCAAAAAGGTAATGTCTCCAAATTTTCAACACGAACACCGTAGCTACCAATTCTAAGTCATGTGTAGGATAATTCCTTTCATGAACTCTCAATTGTCTTGAAGCATAAGAAACAACCTGTCCGTTCTGCATCAACACTCCACCAAGACCCATCTTCGAGGCATCATAATACACCACAAAAGATTCATTCGGATTAGGCAAAATCAAAACCGGAGTGGTCGTCAATTTCTTCTTCAATTTCACAAAACTCTTTTCACATGCAACATCCCACACATAAACCTGACCCTTTCGAGTCAACTGCGTCAACGGTAACGCCAATCAAGAAAAACCTTCTATAAACTTGCGATAGTAACCTGCCAACCAAGAAAACTTCATATCTCAGTAGCAGACTTCGGAGTCTCCCACTGTAACACAACATCGATCTTAGAAGGATCAACAGTAATTCCACCACTTGAAATCACATGTCCAAGAAAACTCACCTCTTTCAACCAAAACTCACACTTTGACAGTTTTGCATATAGCTTTTTCTCATTCAATACTTGCAAAACAGTCCCCAAATGCTTAGCATGCTCTTCTTCAAATTTAGAGTATATCAGGATATCATCAATGAAAACCACAACAAACTTATCCAAATACTCATGGAAAATCCAATTCATATACTCCATGAACACACTAGGTGCATTGGATACACCAAACGGAATCACAGTGTATTCCTAGTGACCATACCTCGTCCTGAAAGTTATCTTCGGAATATCATCAGGCTGAACACGAATCTGATGATAATTAGACCTCAAATCAATCTTACTGAACACACAAGCGCCTATAAGCTGATTAGTCAAATCGTCAATTCTCGGAAGTGGATACTTATTCTTGATCGTCACCTTATTTAACTGCCGATAATAAACACACAACCTCATGCTACCATCTTTCTTCTTTACTAACAACACAGGAGCACCCCATGGAGAAACACTCAGTCGAACAAACTTTTTCTCAAGCAATTCTTCCAGTTGTTTCTTTAATTCCCTTAGCTCAGAAGCTGACATCCGATAAGGAGCCATTGACACCGGACTCGTACCTGGTATCAAATCAACCGCAAACTCTACTTCACGTTCTGGAGGCAAATCACTTATGTCATCTGGAAACACTTATGAAAATTTGTGGACAATAGGTAATTCGACACTCGCAGCTTCACGATCAACTTGCAACGATGCAAACATCACAAACATCAAGAATTCGTCTCCTAAGAGTTCATTTACTTTCTTAGCAGAAAAGAACATCAACTCCCCATTATCACCAAACTCGAGAAAATCCACAGTCTTATTATAATAGTTAATGTGAACATAGTTGAATTCCAACCAGTTCATTCTCAGAATCACATCGATTTGGTGTAAGGGCAAACACACCAAATCCATCACAAAACTCTTCCCAAAAATCATCAAAGGACATCTCGAACACACAAAAGTAGTAGTAACAAAACCATTAGCAGGAGTCTTTATTACTATACTACCATTCATATCAGACAATTTCAAACCTAATCTATTAGCACATTCAAGCGAAATAAACGAATGAGTAGCACCAGTATCAATAATAACGATTAAATCAACGTTATTAATAAAACAAGTACCTCAAATCAGGTTATTCTTCTTAGGAACCTCTGCACCACTCAAAGCAAACACTCTGCCGTTAGTCTGACCCGCAGTAGCAGTCTTCTTCGGCTTTTGATATTGTGTACTGATGTGACCTTATTCACCAGATTTGAAACAAGTCGGACCCTTATCTTTGCAGTCAGTAGCTCTGTGACCCCTCTTACCACATCTGTAGCACCTCAACACACTATTATTGCAAACTTCAGCACGGTGGCCTTGCTCGCCACACCTATAACACTTCACAGAAGCGGGAGCTGCTCCTCCACTTATCTTTATCCCATCTGAAGCCTTCTGTTTCCCTTTGTTAGCTGGAGTCACATAAGGCTCTCTGAACTATCCCTTCTCTTTCTTCTCACTAAGATGCTTGTAGTAAGCAGATCGAGCTCGACTATCCTCATCATAGATTCTACTCTTATCCAACAGCTTAACATACCTTCGAATCTGTTGGTAACTAATACCCTGCACGATCTCTGGTCTCAGCCCACTCTCAAACTTAAGGCATTTGGGCATCTCAGCATCAGCACGATTATAATGCGGACAAAACTTCACCAGCACCTCAAACTTTGCCACATATTCTGGCACAGTCATGTTTCCTTGCTTCAGCTCAAGGAATTCTACCTCCTTCTTGCCGCGAGCATCTTCAGGAAAATATTTTCCCAAAAACTCTCTCTTAAACACAGTCCATGTTATCTCGGTACCAACATCCTCCAGCCTCTGACGGGTTTTATCTCACTAATCTTCAGCTTCTTCTAACAATATATGCATTCCAAACTGAACTTGTTGAGCGTCGTACACCCCATCACTCGGAAGATCTTCTCAATCACCTTGAGCTATTTATACGCGCTCTCCGGATCATGAGTGCCCACGAAAGTTGGCGGATTGTTCCTCTGGAATTTCCGCAAAGCACGAAACTCATCAGAAGCTTCACCATTCTGATTATTCTAAGCCATCACTTGAGCAAGTGATTCTAGCGCATCACCAATAGCACGATTGTTTCTCCCAGCCATTCTGCACACCATTAAACATCATTAGAAGAAACAAAACATCGACAATGTACACACACTCATTGACTGACAGGGAACTGACACCATACAAAAAAGACCTGGCTGGACAGATCGACCGGCTCTGATACCATTAATGTAACACCCTTCTACCCAACAAGCATTCACGATAAATACAAACAAATGTATCAGAGTAAAATCCCATAAAAGGGCGTCACATTTCGTCATAAAACATCAAATAATAACATCCTGCTCCATAACACGAGTTATAATCATCAAAATTAAATCATTTACTACGCAGCGAAAAACTTCATAAGCAACATCTTAAGTTATAACATCAAAAACGTTTTTAAAACAACTTCAACACATCATAATATCATCAAATAAAAGAACACTATGGTTTGACTCAAACGTCCCGACCCGATGTTACATATCAGAGCAAGACCCTCTACTCGACCAAAAATCAAAAGTACTTCATGTAAGCTCTTCACGCACCAAAAGTTAATCCTGATCACCTGCATGTTACTCACGTGGAGGTAACATTCAAACAGGTAGGGTGAGTAATCATAAACCATTATATAAGATATAAGATAAGAAATAATAAGGCAGCATGCATCATAATAAAATAACTTCGTCATTATACATCATCATCATCATCATACATCATGAAAATCATGTCATCAGCATCATTCATTCACAATCATGCAATGCCACATAATATGAAATGCACAACACGGACTCATGCATGTGGTACCAATTCGTCATGTTTGATCGATACTGGGTCATCACCCTCCAAATATCCCCACCAATAGGATCGATTCTACACAAGAACCGGAGCAACGTCATGCACTCAAATCCGTACAATGGGATTGAAGCCACCATTGGACCGAAGTCTTAAAACCGTCACTGGACCAAAGTCCTAGGATGCTATGAATGCATGATTCAAATGTCATAAATCGTCATCATCACAAAAGCATCAATTGCATCATCATTCATAAACTCTCATCAAGCATCATGGTAACACATCATTAACAATACATCAAAAATCGACATAAATCATCATGTTATGACATCATCATTATGCATCAAAAGTCATCATAAATAATCAAGACAGAAAGCATCATAGGGTAGAAAAGAAAAAAAGGAAAATAAAATTACTGCTCCTGCTCGCCTGGAGCTCACCCCGCGAAGCAGGTCGCTCGCCTGGGCTTCGCTCAGCGAAGCAGGGGCGAAACATATCTCCATACAAAATCCAGAAAATTCAATTTTTACACTCTTCCTTCACTTCTATTTCGCCTGGCGAAGCAGCTCGCTCGCCTGGCTTCGCCCGGCGAAGAAAGGGCGAATCCTACACTCCTATACAAAATCCAGTATAACCCTTTTTCCACCTTCCCTTCGCTTCCTCTTTCGCCCGGCGAGGTTGTGGCAAATTCGCTTCGCCCGGCGAGACGGGAATTTCGCCCGGCGAGCACGTGTGAACCTGTAACTCTCAATTGCGATTCTGCATTATCTCAGACCCTCAAAATCTTACTATTTCAGTACTAAACAATCCAAATTATTCATAATTGACCATAGAAACAACACAACAACAACAACAACAACACATCATAAAGGGTTTCATCCCTAACATCTAATAACTTCCAAAACCCCAATTCTATCATGAACTCGTCAATTTCCCCGACAAACCCACTACCTACATGCTTCTACACCTATATCAAATATAATGATAAATAATACTCCCCATACCTTAGAAAATCGCTTCTGAATTCTCCTCTCGAGTTCTTCTAAAACCACTCTGAGCCCTAGCCTTCTTCTCCTTTTCTTCGTAGCGTTTTCTCCAAACTGATCGTATCACAAATGACTTCTCCCTCTCTCTTTATCCTTTTGTCCAACTTACCCCTAGGACCCCTAATAGGCTTTTCCAACATTGTCCTCACTTATTCTCGCACAATTATCACTTAACCCTTCCTTTTATTTTGAAATACTAATAATAATTTAAATAACATTGTCACATTATTCCATTAGTATTATTGTCAAAATAATCCCTAATAAATCATTTACTCCTAACATCATCAACACACCCTTAGCATCGCCAATACCCCACAACATAAATCATCAGACATCACAATAATTCACCAAAACTTCACCAAAGTACGAATATTTAAAATAAACCAATTAAATAAATATTCTACTGATTTCGGGGTGTTACAGTATGACTTCTCCAGTACCTTTATGTCTCTTTGTTTTGTATCTGATCTATTTTTATGTTTGTATCGTTTGTCATATGTTTTATTATCTTCTGTTATATTTCAACGGGTGCATGTTTAGTGTTCTTCTCCATATTTAATCTCTCTTTAAGTATAATCTTATTTATTTATTTATTTCTATGTTTAATTGGCTTTACATTTCAAGAAATTGGTATATATATATTTCTATTTTATCTTCTGAATATTCTATAATTTGTTCAAGGTATTTGTTGTGTTACCTTTTAATTACCTTAGCAATTGGTATATAAGTATTTGTTTAGTCATTGGTTGTAAGTGATTTTGTTGCATGTCTCTATATTATATCTCGTGTATGATTCTTTTTCTGCTCCTGTTTCTGAAGTTGTTTCAGATATTGATATTTTCTTTTCTGTTATGATTATGATCTATTGTTGCATGTGTATCGTTATATGGTGGTTATGTGTTAATCTTATGTGATTCTATTGTTTCTCTTTCTTTTGCTCTTCCCACCTTTTTAATTTTTTAAAAGGGGGAGGAGAATCTCAACTTGAAATATGAATTTAACTAATGCAATTAATGTTCAATGCAGGGGGAGCATAGCTCCATGAGTCACTCAAATTACTCAATTTTTTCCAAGCATAAAAAATGGGGAGACTGAAATTACCCTCAAGCGGATTATCAGTTATTTTGTTGTTTTGATGCTTTGTGTATTATGTTTTATCTTAATTTTTGAGTTCCTCATTGAATATCTCATCACACACAAATAATAGGTTTTCCATGCATATAATGAAAAATTGACAAAAGTAACCCTTGACTCAATCGATTTAAGGTGAAGCATGATCCAATTCAAACTATTAATCTATTGGAATTGATTCAAATAGAAATTGAAATAGATTCAAAATGATGTTTTTTTAAATCCGTAATTTGATTAGGTTTTCTAGAACTCATTCACGCATCACTTAAAATCAATTCAATTAGATTTTTCCAAACTCTTATTTTCCTTCTGTTTGATGGAATCAAATCACATACTTGTTGGAATTGATTCAATTAAAAGTTTGATAATTCATGGTTTTCCCCTATTTGTAGGAATCGATTTACATGTGGGAAGGATTATATTCCTTTGGTATCGATTCCACTACCTTTTGATCTTGCTCATTTAAAGCAAACTCCCAACATTGGAATTGAACCATTACAAACTTTGATACTATTCATTTAAGGATATTTTCTCATATTTTTGCATTATCTCACACACTTATAAATAGTATTTCCATTTCATAAATTTATAACTTGATGAGAAACTCTAATCATGAGAGCAAGATCAAATATTTTTCTTTGAGAAAAATCTTTGGAACTACAACATTTCTCTCTTAAATCTTCCTCTTCATCATTTTCATGGAGACTTATGATATTGTTTGTGTGTATGATAAGGTATTATGAGAAACCATTAGTATTTTAGTTATGCATTTTGGAGTGTGTGTAGATTTTATAGCAGGTGTTTGATCTTGAGGAAACTTAATAACACTAAAGCACATAGTTAATTTTGACTCAATTTGCATACATTTTAGTGTTATGCTGGTAGTTTATGCATATTTCAGGTACTTTACAGGTAGTCGATACACGAAGAAACCAGATGAAAATGATGCAAAGCGGAGAAAATATGGCAAAAATACACTGGTAGCAACCTCCATGGCGCCTTCCATGGTACTAGCCCTGACTAGGCAGTCATGGGGTCCACCAGAGAGACCCATAAGGTGTGGCGCCCGCCATGGCTAGCTAGACAACCATGATCATCAAGTTACAGTGGTGGCAACTGCCACACTGCATGACACCTGTCATGCACTTTGTTTCCTGAAAAAATAGCAACAGAAAATGGCCTAGTCTTCTCCCATTAAACCATATTTTTCTCCCATGACTTTTACACGTTTTGACCTCACATTCTGCTCTTGTAACACTGAAAAATATTATAAAAATCTAAACAAACACCAAGAATTTATTAAGTCCTAAAGGTGCGACTGGAAATTACATTCCGGTCTCGCTTTATTAATATTCCTAAACCAGTTTTTTAATTGTCACTTTTACTTTCCTTCATAAAAATCCATAATACTTCCGAGTAGGACCCTCCACTGAGAGACATGCAGATGTTGTAACAACCAGTAGTGAAAAATAAATCGAAAATCCTAAGGAGAGTGATAATGAGGTTGAGAATAGTTCTAGTGAGAAAGGAGTAGAGATTGAGAAAAATCCCCTGACACTAACCGAAAGGGAGATTTTCGAAGGGGTAAAGAAAAAAGGACCATATGTTGTTCCTCCTCCCTATAACCCACCGATTCCTTTCCCGCAAAGGTTTGTGGAAGCTAAGGTAGACTCCCAATTCAAAAGGTATGTGGAGGTATTTAAAAATATCCACACCAATGCACCTTTGGCTGAGGTCCTGCATAAAAGGAGAATATTAGAGGACCATGAAACTAGGAAAATCATTAGTGTTAAGAGGGAAAGGTTAGCCTTTGAGGTGGTGGATGAAAAAAATAAGCCCAAACTTGAAAAGCCGATACTCAGGATAGATCCAGAACCACCACCGCAAGTTCATAAGAATGAACCACCCCACAGAAGAAAGAAAATAAAATGTGAGGGCTATGAGAGATGGCTTGATAAGTGGCCATGAAAATCGAAGATTATTAAAAGTTTGATCGAGGAATCATTCTCAAAAGAACCACCATGAATGCTTACACTCGCGAGTCATCGAGCTATCGACGTTAAAAGAAGCGATACGTGGGAGGTAACCCGCGGGGTTTTATTTTAAGTTTCTATGTTTATTTGTTTGAATTTGTAGAAAATAAAGAGATTGATCGTCTGACTTGATCTTCTCAACAGGTTCTTTATTCTTTTTCCCACTTTCGTCAAAACATTGAGGGCAATGTTTGGTTTAAGTATGGGGGAGGAATTTATTGCCTTCCTTTTATCGTTTTCTAGTTAGATTTATCGTTTTTCTAGTTTATTTCATGTTATTAGGACTTTTCTATTTCTAGTTTAATAGTTGTTTATAGAGTCAATGAATGTGTTGTCGAGTATTTATGCGGGGTTTTATGTTGTTTATTGATTCTCCCATATTTGTGAGCCATATCGAAAATTTTGAAAATTTTGACTTAGAAACACAGTGCATGTTTTGAAAGTTTTAGGCTACATATGAAATCGAGGTTAGATTATGGAGACTTGGAAAAACTCCACAAGATTGGTATCATTCTTACACCTCAACTCTCCCAATTATGGAGATCGATTTGAGTACTTATTATGTCGTAGCCTTGAGTTATCACCCTTTAGTAGTCCTTAAGTAATTTATTTAGAAGTCAACACCATCCTAAGCACACACTACGTAGGAAGTCGGTGCAAATAAGTGAATGATCTTAGGCTTAACAGAAAAAAGAGAAAGAAAAAAATGAATAAAAAGGAATGTTCCTTCTAAGTTAGGTGATCCTCACCTGGTCACTTAGCCCAACGGTGCAAATTGTAACACCCTTTTTCTACCCAACACACATCACGAATAAATACAATTATTTATCAGAGTACGGTCCCAAAAAGGGCATCACATTACGTCATAAATCATTAAAATTTAAACCAATTTTTATAATCCAAAACTTCTTAATAAAACATTATAAAACATCCTCATGTCAACAAAATAAAAGAACGTAAATCGTTCGACTCAAACGTCCCGAACCAATATTACATATCAAAATACTTCAAAAATGATAAATCTTCATGTGCCAAGAAAGTTAAGCCTGATCACCTGCACGTTACCCACATGGAGGCAACATTCAAATAGGCATGGTGAGTAATCACGAATCAATATATAAGATATAAGCAAAAGATAAAGCATAAGCACAAACATCATCAGATCATTCACAACGTCATTAATACATTAAATCACATCAATATAATGCAATGCCACACAATATGCAAATGCAACATCATAGACTCATGCATGCGGTACCAATTCGTCATAATTGAAGGACACTGGGCCATCACCCTCCAAAGACCCCCACCAATAGGATCGATTCTACACAAGAACTGGAGCACGTCACAAAACACTTCAATCCACACAATGGGATTGAAGCCACCAAATGGACCGAAGTCCTAACTATGCCATGAATGCATGATGCAAATCGTCATAATAATCATCATCATAAAATCGTCATAATTGCATCATCATTCATGAATCATCATCAAACATCATTATACAACACCAATTCGCACTCGTCACAATTCGTCACTATACCTCACAATTCGTCATATTATACTCGTTACATAAAATTTTCCGATTTTATCCCATTCATCTTCATTACTAGTTTACTGATGTTTTATTACCTCCTTATAGCCCTACGTCTCAAAGAAACCGCATCACAAGCGAAACTGAGACAGAAATCGCAAAAACGGGAAAATCTACCAACAGCCCTGCCCATACACGTATGACCATGTCCCATACGTGTATGGCTTACTTCCACGCCCCTGGCCTGCGTATCATACGCGTAGGGCCACCTGCCCATGCCTCCCATACGCGTAATGGCCTCCTTGTTACACATATCACCAGAGAGGTTTCCCTCTCAAAATTCCCCTTCAGACTCCCATTACGCATAATGGCTAATCCATACACGTAATACACCTCTCCCAAGGAAACCATATGCGTAATGGCTTCCCATACGCGTATGCCTCTTCCTTCTCAGCTTCCCATACGCGTATTACCATCCCATACACATATTGTCACCATTCTCATACGCGTATCCTACGCGTACTGGCATAGGTCCGTGCTGGCCCTGGGGACGGGTGCATATGCTACGCGTATCACCCTGGGAATGTCCCCTCTTATGCGTAACGCCTCCCCTGTTACGCGTATTGCCATAAAACACTCCAAAACTCGAATTTCGCATCTGAATGAAAACCTTCCCATTCCAGCACCTTCAAACCTCCAAAATAAGACTCAAACCAGTTTCGATTCATCACAGATTAAAGTCATTATCCTACTTCATTATTCTCATCAGTTTCTTCCTAATTATTAAGTCCTAATTCGTTAATCCCACCTTCGATTTCAGATCTGGTTTATTCACATATTCATCACAGCAACAGAAATCATTCACACGAATTTCACAGAATTTACAGCAACACATACCAGATTCATATCAAAAATCGACCAACACAGATACACGAAAATTCACACGGATTCAGCATACGAAAATTCATCATAAAACACAGAACACGCAACTACTCTACCTTAAACCCATATCAAACATATGAACCCGGATTAACCCCCCATACCTCGAATTTTCCAGCAAAAAGGTTCTTCGTTTGGGGTTCTACGGTCGATTCCTCGTTCTAAGTGTTCTAGCCTCCTTTCCTCAGCTCTCTCTTCACTTCTTAGGGTTGCACATAATGATTCTCCTAATTCCCTATTTTCTTTTTGTTAAACCTATCTTTTGGACCCTAATTATATTTTACCCAAATTATCCTCAATTAACCTCCTCAATATTATCGTCTTATCCTTAATGGTTCTCTTAATTATTTTAAATAATAATAATAATAATAATAATAATAATTAATAATCTAATTATTAAAATTATCTTACTATTATTACTAATAAAATAATCTTAATTTAATTACTACTTCTAAGATACCTCAATGTTCCCTTAACTCTGACCACCCCACAACTCCACCTAAAGTCATCAAGCGTCACAATATTCACCACAATTCACCAAAACACCGAATAATCATAATAATTCCATTAAATAACTATTATAATTATTTTGGGGTGTTACAACTCTCCCCCACTTAAAGAATTTTCGCCCTCGAAAATTACCTGAAGGAAACAGAGTCGGATACGACTCCTTCGTCTGATCTTCACGCTCCCAAGTCCAACTTTCGCCAGCTGGTCCATCCCATAACACCTTCACCAAAGCTATGTCCTTACCCCATAATTGCTTCATTTCACGACCGTCAATCCGCACAGGTAATGCTTCCACAGTCAGATTATCCCTCACTTGCACATCATCCATCTGAATCACATGCGATGGATCTGGAATATACTTCTTCAACTGAGACACATGGAACACGTCGTGCAAATTCACAAGCGACGGCGGTAAAGCGATCTGATAGGCTACCTCTCCTATTCTCTACAAGATTTGATAAGGACGAACAAAACATGGAGTGAGCTTCCTAGACTTCAAAGCTCGACCCACACCAGTCACTAGCGTCACCCTCAAAAACACATGACCCACCTCTTGGAATTCAAGTGCCTTCCTCCTCTTAACATGATAACTCTTCTGACGACTCTGCGAAGCTCTCATCCTTTCTTGGATTGTCTTAATCTTCTCATTCGTCTCCTGCACAATCTCAGGTCCGAGTACAACACTCTCACCTGACTCATACCAACACAGTGGAGTCCTACATCTTCTTCCATACAAAGCTTCATACGGTGCCATCCCAATACTAGTATGAAAGCTGTTGTTGTACGTGAACTCAATCAATGGTAAATGGTTATCCCAAGATCCTCCATGATTCAACACACAATCCTTCAACAAATCCTCTAAAGATTGGATAGTCTTTTCCGTCTGACCATCCGTCTGCGGATGATATGCATAACTCATCCTCAACTTGGTACCCAAAGCATCTTGCAAACTCTTCCAGAACCTCGATGTAAATCTCAGGTCTCTATCCGACACAATACTCAAAGGTATCCCATGCAACTTCACAGTCTCCTCAATATACATCTCAGCTAACTTCTGCATAGAATGATTAATCTTCATCGGCAAGAAATGAGCCGATTTAGTTAATCTATCCATAATCACCCAAATCGAATCATTTCCCTAAGCATTTCTCGGCAACCCTAACACAAAATCCATGGAAATGTGATGACACTGAATTTCACCGTATTTTTTACTCCGATTTCGCATGCATTCTTAGTCTTTTAATGTCATTTTATTATGTTATTATTATGTTTTTCTTTGTTTTCAGGTTTTTAGTCTAATCGGAGCCCCGAGCGAGAAAAGGAGCGAAAAAGGAGCCGAAATGAGCTAAAGTAGAGAAAATCAGCATTTTGCACTTATGGCATCCACTCTGGCGGCCGCCACAGGGTCTTCCATGACGTGGCCATGTCTCAAACTCCTCCCAACTGTTTTTCCCCACGATCTCCAACTGCCCAAGCAATTTTACACTCATGGCGGGCGCCATGGTGTTGTGGCGGGCGCCACAAGAGCAAAACAAGTTCCCGCCCAAATTCAAATGCTAGGGGCATCCTTGTCTTTTCCACATGTTTCCTTGCCTATAAATAGGACTTTAGATTTTTGTTTTTCATCATCCAAGTTTAGTTGTTCATAATCATATATCAGTGTAATAGTGGTAATCGCTTCACATCGAGGTGTTACTACATTCGAGAGATCGAGTCTGTAAGAGCCTGTGAGATTGAGTCTTTGAGCACTCTGGAAGGAAGTTAATCCTGCCGCCATTTTACTTTCAGTTTGCATTTTATTCAACCACTCCGATTGGAGCAGGTTTTTATTACTTTACCTTTTGTCAACTTTATTTCTTGCACTGTCTTTTAATTTCATTTATTTTCCGCACTGCTTTACTTTCATTTAATTTCCGCACTCACACTACTTTCATTTACTTTCCGCACTCGCACTTAAATACTTTTTTTTTATGAAAAATCTAAAAATGAACTTTTACTTTACCATGTCTGGCTAATTTTATAAAGGTTAGAGTGTGAAGATCATAACTGAACCGATAATCTGTACAATTGTTAGTGGAAACACTTAAGGGCTATTTTAACTTTCAATATAAGTTTTCCTGTTCTTAAATTCCGTTGGGTAAGATCGAAAGTCGTCCAACGCCTATCTAAACTTAATTATTTTTAAACTATTTCAAAAACAGCGAAAGCGCTTTGTTTAGTTTATTAGGAGTTTTTAATTTAAAAGGAAAAGAGATTTTAAAACCATTTTCGGACGCGTTAAGAAGTTTAAAGTCTGGTTCGTAAGAACCTCTTTTTTTTAGAAAATCCAGGTTAAAATACTTTTCAACTTGGTCAAGATACTATATTTCTTAAAAATAGGTTTACTACTCTAACGCAATGCGCGCCTTTTTATCCGTGACAATAAGAGGGTTTGATTAGGGGGTACAACTCGGTTCTGAATACGCAAAAGCGACAGTTCCTGTCAAATTAGTTCTTTTCAAAGTAGAAAACATTGCCCGTAAGTAGTTCTATTAGCAAGTACTTGGATTATCAATTGGTTGTGTGAATTGCATTCGAACCTGTCTTTATCAATTAATTTTAATTACTTTATTTACTACCGTGCACTCTTCAAAACTACTATTTTCAATCACCTTAGATACACACCTTAACAATAGATAGCGATAGATTGACACTTGGTCTCTGTGGATACGATAATCTTTTATATTACTCTGACGCGTTCATACACTTGCGAAAAAACACGCATCAAGTGTTTGGCGCCGTTGCCGGGGACCAATTTCGTCAAATTTCGTACCCTGTTGTTATACCGTTTAGACTAAGGAAGTTACCCGCCGGTCAATGCGAAAAACTCGTAGTACCAGAAGTTTAGTAGACCCTCTAGCTGAACCAGAACGTTACGCTCGCGCACGTTTATATTTCCGTAAACTTAGGAAAGCTATGGCCGAAGATCAAAATCAAAGACCTCTTAAGGATTTTGCCCAACCATCCAACGAGGAACCTAGTTCTAGTATAGTAAATCCAGCCATACCAGCTAACAATTTTGAACTTTAACCATCCCTACTGCAGTTAGTACAGCAGGGACAATTCGCAGGTCTTGCTACAGAGAACCCAAACCAACATTTGAAAAACTTTCTCCAACTAGCAGACACCTTTAAAACCAATGGAGCCCCTCCTGAGGCGATTCGCTTAAGATTATTTCCTTTTTCCCTCAGAGATAAGGCCCTATCTTGGTTAGATTCCCTTCCACCAAATTCCATAACAAGTTGGGAAGACCTTAGAAAAGTATTCCTTGCCAGATATTTTCCCCCGAGTAAGACCGCTGTTCTTCGAAACCAAATAACTAGATTTACCCAAAACCAAGGAGAATCGTTGTTCGAAGCCTGGGAGAGATATAAAGAGCTGTTAAGAGCATGCCCACATCATGGTTTAGAAAATTGGTTAATCATTCAAACCTTCTATAATGGACTTCACTATAACACTAAGATGACCATCGACGCCGCCGCAGGTGGCGCACTGATGAACAAACCTTACCCTGAAGCTAGTGCCCTTATCGAAGATATGGCCCAAAACCATCAATCATGGGGAGTAGAACGAGCGACAGTGGAAAAGAAGGAAGCCCAAGGAGGAATACATGAGTTAAGCTCTATAGACATGATGCAAGCTAAAATGGACGCATTAGCCCTAAGAGTTGAGCATATGTGTACAACCCTGAATACTGCAGCCGCAGTTTCGTCAGATTGTGAGATATGTGGGACGAAAGGACACCAATCCGCAGAATGCAGTCTGTTAAACGAGACCCGCTCTGAACAAGTGAACTACACCCAAGGGAACCCATTTTCAAATACCTATAACCCTGGATGGAGGAATCACCCAAACTTTTCCTATAAGAATAATAACCCTATCCAAAATACTGCCCCTCCGAGACAATCAAGTTATCAAGCCCCAAGATCAAATCAACCTATGCAACCTGTACCACCAAAACAGAGCCTTGAGAAAATCGTGGATAATTTTGTCGCTGCTCAAATCCAACAAAACAAGGAGTTCATGAACCAAAACGTTCATGTTAACGAACTAATTACCCAGTTAGGAACCAAGGTTGACCAAATAATCACTCACAATAATATGCTTGAAACCCAAATCTCGCAGGTAGCTTTAAACCAAGCCCCTCAGACCACACCTGGAGGACAATTCCCTGGACAACCTCAACAAAACCCAAAAGGACAAGCAAATGCCATTACCCTACGAAGTGGGACCGCTTATGATGAACCTTGTAACCCAAGGTTGAGTGATCCCAAAACTTCTAAGCAAGATGACAACATCCCAGATAAAAAGAAGAAACCAGAGGAATCTGTAAACCAGGAAAGTCAAGAAAAAGGAGAAGAACCCAAAGACAAAACCTATATACCACCCCCGCCATACAAACCACCAATACCATATCCGCAAAGACTTAAACAAACCCAGATCAATAATCAGTATCAGAAATTCATTAAAGTTATAGAAAAACTTCACGTAGAAATCCCGTTCACAGAAGCCATTACCCAAATACCATCATACGCAAAGTTTCTCAAAGACATCCTTACCAATAAACGTAGACTTGATGATCCGAAACCCTTGGAATGTAATTCTATTGCTGAAAATAAATTAACAAAAAAGGATAAAGATCCTGGAAACTTTTCTATTCCTTGTATTTTGGGGAGTCATGTCATCGAAAAAGCTTTTCTAGACTTAGGAGCTAGTGTGAGCTTAATGCCCTTAGCGGTTTGCGAAAGGTTAAACTTAGGAGAGTTGCAACCTACCAAGATGTCACTTCAATTAGCCGATAGATCTGTTAAATATCCGATAGGCATACTTGAAGACGTCCCTGTTAGGATAGGTCATCTGTTTATCCCTACTGATTTTGTTGTCATGGACATTAAAGAAGATGATGACATACCAATCTTCTAGGTAGACCATTCTTATCGACTGCTGGAGCCATAATAGATGTCAAAAAGGGGAAGCTAACCTTTGAGGTAGGGAACGAGAAGATAGAGTTTATACTTTAAAAATTTCTTATGGCACCTGTGATAGGAGACGCGTGTTATGCAATAGATATCATTGATGAATGTGTTAGGGAGTTAGAGCAAGAAGAAGTCATTGAAACAATTAAGCTGCCATCAACTCTTATTTTGGAAGATGACAATTATAAGAAACCCTACATCGATGATAACCTTTACGAATGTTTATCCCTTACCCCAGATCCTATGCCTTGCCCTATTAAACCAGCCTTGGAACTTAAGGAACTGCCTAAGAACCTGAGATATGAGTTTCTTGATGAAGAAATGAATCGTCCGGTTATAGTTAGTGCTGCCTTGAGACAAAAAGAAACAGATCAACTCTTGGACGTTTTACGAAGATATCCCTCAGCCTTAGGATATAATATCTCTGATCTGAAAGGTATAAGTCCATCCGTATGCATGCATCAGATTTCGCTCGAAGTAGATTCAAAACCTTCCAGAGAACACCAGAGAAGGATAAACCCTATACTGAGTGATGTTGTCAAGAAGGAAGTTCTGAAGTTGCTAGAAGCAGGTATAATATATCAGATCTCGGACAGTAAGTGGGTGAGCCCTGTGCATGTGGTACCCAAGAAGGGAGGCATCACAGTTGTGCAAAATGAGAAAGGTGAACAAATAGCAAAGCGGATAGAAGGAGGTTGGCGTATGTGCATAGACTATAGAAAGTTAAATAAAGCAACTAGGAAGGATCATTTCCCTTTACCGTTCATAGACCAGATGTTAGAACGTCTTGCCAGACATTCTTACTTCTACTATCTAGACGGGTATTCGGGATTCTTCCAAATACCTATACATCCAGAAGATCAAGAAAAAACTACCTTTACATGCCCTTTTGGAACTTTTGCCTACAGACGAATGCCTTTTGGACTCTGTAATGCCCCTGCTACTTTCCAACGTTGCATGATGTCAATCTTTGCAGATTATCTAGATGGAATCATGGAAGTATTTATGGATGATTTCTCGGTTTGCGGTTTTGATTTCCAAAATTGTCTTATCAACCTTGAGAAAATCCTGGAAAGATGTGTGGAGGTGAACCTTGTGCTGAATTGGGAAAAATGCCATTTCATGGTGACTGAAGGAATTGTTTTAGGACATATAATCTCCGAAAGAGGTATAGAGGTAGATAAAGCAAAAATAGAAGTTATAGAGAACCTAAAACCACCCAAGACTATCAGGGAAGTTAGAAGTTTCCTTGGACACGTTGGATTCTACCGCCGTTTCATCAAGGACTTCTCCAAAATAACAAAACCTTTAACTGGCCTGTTAATGAAAGATGCTGAATTCATCTTTGATGAAAAAGGCAATGAAGCATTCAACCTTTTGAAGCAAGCATTGATTTCAGCACCCATTATGAAACCCCCTGATTGGTCTGAACCGTTTGAGATAATGTGTGACGCTAGTGATTATGCTGTAGGAGCCGTTCTAGGTCAGAGAAAAGATAAAATATTACATGTAATATATTATGCCAGTAGAACCCTAGACGCCGTCCAACTCAATTACGCAACAACCAAGAAAGAACTCCTAGCGGTAGTTTTCGCTATAGACAAATTTAGATCATATCTAGTAGGAGCCAAAATTATAGTTTACACCGATCATGCTGCCATCCGTTACCTACTAAGTAAAAAAGATGCTAAACCCAGGTTACTTCGATGGATTTTGTTGCTACAAGAGTTCGACTTAGATATCCGAGATAAAAAAGGCACAGAAAATGTAGTAGCCGATCACCTATCTAGGCTAGAATACCTGAATCCTGAATTAGTACCCATAAATGATGATTTTGCCTATGATAGACTGATAGCCCAGTCCATTGAAGATAAAAAACCAGACCCTCATGAGCACTTTCAAAAATCCTTAGCTGTAAGTAACGTGCCCTGGAACGCTGATTTTGTTAATTACCTAGCTGCTGATATCATACCCCCTGATCTCGATTACCACAAGAAGAAGAAGTTCTTAAGTGATGTTAGAAACTTCTATTGGGACGAGCCACTTCTTTTCAAGAGAGGTAAAGATGGCATTTTCCGCCGTTGCGTTCCAGAAGACGAGGTAGAAAGTATAATTCAGCATTGTCACTCTGCGCCTTATGGTGGACATGCAAGCACCTCTAAGACCTACGCCAAGATTCTTCAAGCTGGCCTATTCTGGCCTACCATGTGGCGTGATGTCCATGCTTACATTGTCAAATGTGATAGATGCCAACGCACAGGAAATATTTCAAGATGCGACGAAATGCCTTTAAGAAACATCCAAGAAGTAGAACTCTTCAACGTATGGGGTATAGATTTCATGGGACCATTCCCACCATCTTTAGGAAACAAGTATATCTTAGTTGCAGTAGACTACGTGTCTAAATGGATTGAAGCGATAGTTGCACCCACAAACGACACTAGAGTAGTGATTAAATTATTTAAAAAGTATATATTCCCCAGATCTGGAACACCCCGTTTAGTTATAAGTGATGGAGGATCTCACTTCATATCAAGAATATTTGATAAGCTTTTAAGCAAGTATGGAGTTAAGCATAGAGTAGCAACACCATATCACCCACAGACTAGTGGCCAAGTGGAAGTATCTAATAGGGAGATTAAACAAATTTTAGAAAAAACTGTCTCTGTATCCAGAAAAGATTAGTCGCAAAAGCTTCAAGAGGCTTTATGGACCTACAGAACCGCTTTCAAAACCCCTATAGGAACAACCCCCTACCAACTAGTCTATGGAAAATCTTGTCATTTACCTTTTGAGTTAGAGCATAAGGCCTATTGGGCCATTAAAACTTTGAATTTGGATTACCTAACTGCTGGTGAGAAACGTATCCTTGACATCCATAAATTGGAAGAACTCAGACAGCAAGCCTACGAGAATGCCATAATATACAAAGAAAGAACAAAAGCTTGGCACGACAAAAGAATCGTAAGAAAAGACTTCAACTTAGGCGACCCTGTTCTCCTGTTCAATTCTAGGCTACGGCTCTTCCCAGGAAAGCTCCGTTCAAGATGGACTGGCCCCTTCAAAGTATCAAAAATTCTGAGGTCTGGAGCTGTTGAAATAAAAAACGAGACATGTAAACCATTCATCATCAATGGACAAAGACTGAAGCTCTACGAAGGAGGAGACATTCCAACAACCTACTCCAGCCACACTCTAAGTGATCCACCAATCCCGACAAGAGATGTATAAGTTCCAGTCGTCAAGCTAACGGCGTTAAACAAGCGCTGCATGGGAGGCAACCCATGATTTTCTTACCTTATTTACTTTTTCTACATTTTGTTTTATTTTATTTCTTGTTATATTTTGTCAGGACTAATGTTTGAAATGTTTGTGTTTTACAGGACCTTCTTCCTAACTCTGTGCAGAATGCAGAATTTTGACGACATGCATGTGACTTTCAGGAATGACGCCTAGAGAGAGCGTTACTTTGTCCACTTCAGGCGTCCTATGGCACCTACGAGGTACCCAGATCAGGCTTGCATGAAGGCTTTAGGCATTGAGCCTAGTGTCAGATTCTTATGCCACCAGCTTCAATGGGACCAGTTCGACGACATGAACAACACCTATAGGAACCTCACTTTTGGAGTTCCTCAGCTCGTTTTCTTATGACCCCTGGGCCGGACCAGATGGATGTGCTATTTTCAGGTTATTTGGGACTGAGTACTCCTTCACTCATAAGGAGTTTGGTGATTTATTAGGTTTTCAGACGACCCCTGATGCTATTCCTGAGACGCCTATGGGATACTTTCTGCAGTAGACGTACCGATGTACGTAATGAAAGGAACTGGACCTATGATTTAAATGCTCCACCTGTTCTAGGTCCACTTCCTCCTAATATTTCTGATACGGAGGGACACGACACTGACGAAGAATTTGAGTGGAGAGATCAGTCTCCCATACCTCATGTGTCCCCCCATCATCCTTCACCACCACACACAGCACCCTCTTCCTCTAACCCTTTTGCAGGTTCAGCCCCTGGATCCTATGTCACTGAGGAGATGTGGCGTGACCATATGGCTAGAGAAGAAAGGCGAGATGACCTTCTCTCTACCATTCAGCAACAACTGACGGATAATATGAGCTTCATGGAAGAATCACGACGGAGGACAGATCGATCCTTCGAGTCCGTTTCTCGCACCTTGCTTGCGATCACAGACGAGCAATCCCGTCAGCAAGACTTCAACCGCCGGCATTACCAGCTTATGGAGGCCACTCAAGGTTCCGTTCTAGGTAACCTTCGATAGGTCAGAGATGCCCAGGCGGCCTTATCAGCCCGATTGGACCGGAGAGACCAGCATCGTAGCAGATCCCGTCGTCCCAGGCATTCCCAGCAGGACGACGAGGGCACCAGTGGTCCACATCAGTAGTTTTACAGGTTACTCTCCTTATCTTATTTCGAAACATTGGGGACAATGTTCGATTTAAGTGTGGGAGGGGATTTTATTGCTTTCTATTTCCATTTTTAGTTAGTTATTTATTTCTTGTTTTTGTCTATGTCTTTTTTCTAGAAAATGCATGAGTCTGACGAGTCACCAGTACAGTGTATCCCTAGTGCACCCTCATTTTTCCCCATTTCTTTAACCCTACAAAAATTTATTTGCAAAAAGAAAACATTGTTGTTCTACACGTTTTTTGGGCTTTAAGACAGGTTTGGATTAGGATGTGGTGACTTAGGTGAACTTTTTGAAACATTAGTATCGTTTTAGCACCGTAGACTTCACGAATATAGGAATCATTCCAAAACCCCATGTACCATGGCCTTAATTATCATTTCCAAATTTGTCCTAAGTAGTTTATTTCAGCAGTCAGCTCCGGCCTAAGCATGTTCTACGTAGGGGACCGATGAACATAAGTGAATGATCCAGTAAATTAAATAAAGAAAAAGGCAAACTCCGGATAGATGACCCTCACAAGGTCGTTTAAACCAAAAAGTTGAATTGTTGCCACAAAAAAAATAAAAATAAAAATAAAAAAAATAATATATATATATATATATATATATATATATATATATATATATATATATATATATATATATATAATATTTTAGCTCACCCATTGTTAGTTAGTTCAGAGGTATCTGGCGCTGAACTCGGTAGGGCGGATTACGATCCGATCCCCCACAACTGCATTTGGGTTAAATAAAAGGGTTTACACAGTCTTATGTGCCAGAAACCCTATGTTTTGGATCAGAATCACTAACAGGTCACTCTACTATGAAACATGTACGGATAACGGGCTTAATGTGATTGCGCCTGAAAAGGACCCAAAAAGAGATGAAGAGGTAGGCCTAGTTATTGTGGGATGATACGGTTGATTAATATAAGAATGAAGTTTATGTCCGCCTCTGCAGATAAGTGTCATTACGATACCCTTGGTTCACTTAGTACCTGTCACTACATCCTGACTTGAACTTAGAAGCCCTTTTTGCCCGAATCACGTGTCAGCACTAGTTTTCTTACTTTGAGCTTTAAATGTTTTGCTTGAGGACAAGCAAAGGTCTAAGTGTGGGAGAATTTGATGACACTGAATTTCACCGTATTTTTGACTCCGATTTCGCATGCATTCTTAGTCTTTTAATGTCATTTTATTATGTTATTATTATGTTTTTCTTTGTTTTCAGGTTTTTAGTCTAATCGGAGCCCCGAGCGAGAAAAGGAGCGAAAAAGGAGCCGAAATGAGCTAAAGTAGAGAAAATCAGCATTTTGCACTTATGGCATCCACTCTGGCGGCCGCCACAGGGTCTTCCATGACGTGGCCATGTCTCAAACTCCTCCCAACTGTTTTTCCCCACGATCTCCAACTGCCCAAGCAATTTTACACTCATGGCGGGCGCCATGGTGTTGTGGCGGGCACCACAAGAGCAAAACAAGTTCCCGCTCAAATTCAAATGCTAGGGGCATCCTTGTATTTTCCGCATGTTTCCTTGCCTATAAATAGGACTTTAGATTTTCGTTTTTCATCATCCAAGTTTAGTTGTTCATAAGCATATATCAGTGTAATAGTGGTAATCGCTTCACATCGAGGTGTTACTACATTCGAGATATCGAGTCTGTAAGAGCCTGTGAGATTGAGTCTTTGAGCACTCTGGAAGGAAGTTAATCCTGCCGCCATTTTACTTTCAGTTCGCATTTTATTCAACCACTCCGATTGGAGCAGGTTTTTATTACTTTACCTTTTGTCAACTTTATTTCTTGCACTGTCTTTTAATTTCATTTATTTTCCGCACTGCTTTACTTTCATTTACTTTCCGCACTCGCACTACTTTCATTTACTTTCCGCACTCGCACTTAAATACTTTTTTTTTATGAAAAATCTAAAAATGAACTTTTACTTTACCATGTCTGGCTAATTTTATAAAGGTTAGAGTGTGAAGATCATAACTGAACCGATAATCTGTACAATTGTTAGTGGAAACACTTAAGGGCTATTTTAACTTTCAATATAAGTTTTCATGTTCTTAAATTTCGTTGGGTAAGATCGAAAGCCGTCCAACGCCTATCTAAACTTAATTGTTTTTAAACTATTTCAAAAACAGCGAAAGCGCTTTGTTTAGTTTATTAGGAGTTTTTAATTTAAAAGGAAAAGAGATTTTAAAACCATTTTCGGACGCGTTAAGAAGTTTAAAGTCTGGTTCGTAAGAACCTCTTTTTTTTAGAAAATCCAGGTTAAAATACTTTTCAACTTGGTCAAGATACTATATTTCTTAAAAATAGGTTTACTACTCTAACGCAATGCGCGCCTTTTTATCCGTGACAATAAGAGGGTTTGATTAGGGGGTACAACTCAGTTCTGAATACGCGAAAGCGACAGTTCCTGTCAAATTAGTTCTTTTCAAAGTAGAAAACATTGCCCGTAAGTAGTTCTATTAGCAAGTACTTGGATTATTAATTGGTTGTGTGAATTGCATTCGAACCTGTCTTTATCAATTAATTTTAATTACTTTATTTACTACCGTGCACTCTTCAAAACTACTATTTTCAATCACCTTAGATACACACCTTAACAATAGATAGCGATAGATTGACACTTGGTCTCTGTGGATACGATAATCTTTTATATTACTCTGACGCGTTCGTACACTTGCGAAAAAACACGCATCAAAATGCTATCCTATTTCCACTCTGGAATATTCAACGGTTGCATCATACCTAAAGGCTTCTGATGCTCAATCTTTGACTTTTGACAAGTCAAACACGCATAAACAAACTCCGCAATATCCTTCTTCATACCTGGCCACCAAAACAACTTTTTTAAATCCTGGTACATCTTCGTAGCACCGGGATGAATACTCAATCTACTTCGATGTCCTTCTTCAAGAATGCTCTTCTTAATTTCTGGAACATCTAGGACACACACCCTGTCTTTGAACATCTTCACACCCTTCTCGTCAATCTGGAATTCACCTCTGTTACCTTGGTTGATAAAGTTCAACTGGTCAACCAAATTCAAGTCAGATTGTTGTCCCACTCTGATCTCTTCCAGAATACCACTAGTCAACTTCAACATCCCCAACCTCACACTGTTCAGAGTTTCTTCGCATACCAAACTCAAATCTCAAAATTGCTCAATTAATTTGAACTCTTTCACCATAAACATCGACATATGCAATGACTTCCTGCTCAAGGCATCAGCCACTACATTTGCTTTACCAGGATGGTAATTCAAATCTAAGTCATAATCCTTCAACAATTCCAACCACCTTCTCTGGCTCATATTCAACTCTTTCTGATCAAATAAATACTTCAAACTCTTATGATCGCTGAACACTTCGAATTAATTGAAGGATCAACACTCCTCCAAGACCCATCTTCGACGCATCACAATACACTACAAAAGATTCATTCGGATTAGGCAAAATCAACACTGGAGCGGTCTTCAACCTCTTCTTCAATTCCACAAAACTCTCTCACAAGCTACATCCCACACAAAAGCTTGCCCCTTTCGAATCAGCTGAGTCAAAGGTAATGCCAACTTAGAAAAACCTTCAATAAACTTGCGGTAATATCCTGCCAATCCAAGGAAACTTCGTATCTCAGTAGCAGATTTCAGAGTCTCCCACTGTAACCCATCATTAATCTTAGAAGGATCTACAGCAATCCCGCCACTTGAAATCACATGGCCAAGGAAACTCACTTCCTTCAACCAAAACTCACACTTCGACAGTTTTGCATACAACTTCTTCTCCTTCAATACTAGCAACACAACTCTCAAATGTTCAGCATGCTCTTCTTCAGATTTAGAGTATATCAGAATATCATCAATGAAAACCACCACAAACTGATCAAAATACTCATGAAAGATACAATTCATATACTCCATGAACACACCAGGTGCATTGGACACTCCAAACGACATCACAGTGTATTCATAGTGACCATACCTCGTCCTAAAAGCTGTCTTCAGAATATCATCAGGCTTAACACGAATCCGATGGTAACCCGACCTTAAGTCAATCTTGCTGAACACACATGCGCCTATTAACTGATCCATCAAATCGTCGATTCTCGGAAGTGGATATTTATTCTTGATAGTCACTTTATTCAACTGCCGATAATCAACACACAACCTAATACTTCCTTCCTTCTTCTTCACTAACAGCACAGGAGCACCCCACGGAGAAATGCTCGGTCGAACAAACCTCTTCTCGAGCAATTCTTCCAGTTGTTTCTTCAATTCACTTAACTCAGAAGCGGACATCCGGTAAGGAGCCATTGACACTGGACTCGTACCTGGTATTAAGTCCACTGCAAACTCTACTTCATGCTTTGGAGGCAAATCACTTATGTCGTCTGGAAACACATATGGAAATTCACAGACAACGGGTAATTCGACACTCGCAGCTTCACGATCAACCTGCAACGATGCAAACATTGCAAACACCAAGGCTTCGTCCTTCAGAAGTTCGTCTACTTGCTTTGCAGACAAGAACATCAACTCCCCACTATCACCAAACTCGGGAAACTCTACGGTCTTATTATAACAATTGATATGAACACGATTGAACTCCAACCAGTTCATTCCAAGGATTACATCGATTTGGTGCAAGGGTAAACACACCTAATCCATCATAAAACTCTTCCCAAAAATTGTCAAAGGACATCTCAAACACACAAAAGTAGTAGTAACAGAACGATTAGCTGGAGTTTCTATTACCATATTACCATTCATGTCAGGCAATTTCAAACCTAATCTATTAGCACATTCAAGCGAGATAAACAAATGAGTAGCACCAGTATCAATAATAGCGACCAACTCAACATTATTAATAAAACAAGTACCTCGAATCAGGTTGTCCTTTTCTGGAACTTCTGCACCACTCAAAGCAAACACTCTGCCATTGGTCTGAGAAGCAGTAGCAGTCTTCTTCAGTTTGTGGCATTGGGTACTGATGTGACCCTTCCCACCATAATTGAAATAGGTTGGACTGTCTTCCTTGCAATCAGTAGCTCTATAACCCTTCTTGCCACATCTGTAGCACCTCAACACACTATTGGTGCAAACATCGGCACGGTGGCCTTGCTCGCCACACCGGTAACACTTCCTAGAAGAGGGAGATGCTCCCCCACTTGTCTTCTTCCCATCTGAAGCCTTCTTCTTCCCTTTGTCAGCTGAAGTCGTATAAGGCGTCCCTCTATACTGCTCCTTCTCTTTCTTCTCACTCAGCTGCAGCTATCCTCATCATAGATCCTACTCTTATCCATTAGCTCAGTATACCTGCGAATCTGTTGGTACCCAATGCCCTGCTTGATTTCTGGCCTCATCCCATTCTCGAACTTGAGACATTTGGACGCCTCGGCATCAGCACGGTTGTAGTAAAGACAGAACTTCACCAACGCCTCGAACTTCGCAGCATACTATGCCACAGACATGTTTCCTTGCTTCAGCTCAAGGAATTCCACTTCTCTCTTGCCACGAGCATCCTCTGGAAAATACTTTCCCACGAACACCCTTTTTCTACCCAACACACATCACGAATAAATACAATTATTTATCAGAGAACAGTCCCAAAAAGGGCATCACATTACGTCATAAATCATCAAACAACCACCTGCTCCGTAACACGGGTTTTACCATCATGGATTTATTTTAAACATCACGCAGCGGAAATCAAAATTTAAACCAATTTTTATAATCCAAAACTTCTTAACAAAACATCATAAAACATCCTCATGTTAACAAACTAAAAGAACGTAAATCGTTCGACTCAAACGTCCTGACCCGATGTTACATATCAGAGCAAGACCCATAATAGACGGAGAAATCAAAATACTTCAAAAATTCTAAATCTTCATGCGCCAAGTGTAATACCTCGTAAGTTATTTTGCTCGGGATAATATTAGTATGGTCAACTGGGTTCCGGTGTACTCTGAGAATTTATTGGATAAGATAATTAGAGTAAACTGATGAGCTCAGAGCAGATCAAATTAATATTATCTGACTTTGAGGTCTTAGCTTTTGGTGCTATAGAGGTGTTTTGGACTTTTAGTAGTGTTACTAACTAATTGGAATTTTCTATATCTTTTCCTTTTCCACACTTGTACCAAAATAGAAAAAAAATTAGAAAAGATAGAAAAGGTTAGAGAGAAGGAAGAGAAAAGGAAAGAAAGAAGAGAAACTTGGAAGAGAATATCAAGAGCTTGGATCATCATCTCTTCTTCATCAATCAACCCAACATCTTCTTCATCTTCATCATCTTGATCATTGGTGAGTTCTAGTTAGAACCCTAAGTATAGAAACTTAGGTTAGAAATTGGATGAAAATGGTGAATTTGCTAATCAATGAAATCTAACGGATAAAATGAGATAAAAATTGCATGGAATAATCAATATGTATGTAGAATAATCTGTTGAAACTTGTTATTATGTTTGAACTTGTTTGGAATGAGATTAGATTGGAAAAGATCCACTTAAAACAAGTATTTTTTATTCTGCGCCCAGAGTAACCAGTTACCCTCTGGGGAGTAACCGGTTACCCTTTGAAAAATGGTGTTCTACGCAGAAAATGAATGAAGTAACCGGTTACCCTATATCGAGTAACCGGTTACCCAAAAGTGTCTCTAACTCTCATTTTGGCTCTGTTTTGAGTAACCGGTTACTCTATATAAGGTAACTGGTTACCCTATTGAAGTTTTTAGTTATGTTTTGAAAAATGATTGAGTAACCGGTTACTCTATATAAGGTAATCGGTTACCACTATTGTGTTTTGAAAAATATTTTAGAAAATTAATGTCTTTTGAACCGTGCTTCCGATCGAGGTGTTCTTGGTACCGATGGAAAGCTATGGAAATGTACTGCATGATAAAGGTGAAAAATATTGTGTTCGGTGCCCGATTAAATAAATCGGAGGGAATCTAAGGGTGATGTAACTTGTGATTGAATTATTATATGTAATTCAAAATGTGCAATTGTAATATGCTTTGCCTAATGTCGATGTTAAACATGATTGAGAGTAAATGCATGTTAAAATATGGAATAGGTAGAGTGAGGAAACCTTACTATGAAACTATATTGGAACCTAGTAATAAGCTAGGAAATTGATGAATAACTTAATGACGACGCTCGTGCCGAAGAGGCCGAGGCGTGCGACCAGTACCGAATGGTATAGAAAAGAATAATACACTAGTATGGATCATGTGTAAACTGTGTTAAGTAATGAGAAAAGGCAAAAGAGGCCTAAAGGCAAATGTGGCCTTGTGATTGTCGAATACAATCACGTTTGTGTGTATGATCACGTAATTGTAACCATTTCCCTTGAGATGCAGTTTCATGAGTAACGAGCTCCTCTGAAACATACGCATAACTACTTGGCAGATTTGATTCCTGCGTGTAGTACGAATGAAGCCTATATGGTAAAGAGACTTGTGATGGTTAACAGGCCATGAGAGGTGCGGTTCATGGTTAACAGGCCGATGATCCCAAATCCATTTTGTATGTCAAGTAGATTACAAGGATCCATGACTCTGGTCGACTTCTAGACGTAGAAGCGGACAGGAAAAGGGGATGCCTTGGTAAGGTTACCGATTAGTGATAAAATCTTGAGTTAACAGACTCATGACATGTATCCATATAGTGTGAGAGTGAGTACTCAAGGTCACTCCCCTTCCCTTTTGACTTGGGTTAGGATCATAGAACCTTGTAAAGCCGAGAGAATCTATAAGATAGAGAACTCATTGAGATTTAATATCTCACCCCATGTTGTTGATTATATTACAGGTACTACAGGTTCAGCGAAGGTAAGGATAAAGTCGTTTAATTTTCCTTACGTTCCTTGGCTTTTTGGGATGGCATAGCTTCCGCTTTGGAGTTTTATTTTGAGATTATTGTATTGATCTAGTTCTTAGTGTATTAGAACATCTTGTATATATTATGCCATAGTTTTTTTTGTATGTAGTATTTTGGGCATGTATATGTATAATGTGTTAACTAGGAACTTATGGTATTTCAGTACCAAAACTTGGATTCATGTATAATATTTATGCTTTGATGTATGATGTTATATATGGGTGTTACACCAAGAAAGCTAAGCCTGATCACCTGCATGTTACCCACGTGGAGGTAACATTCAAACAGGCAGGGTGAGTAATCACGAATAAATATATAAGATATAAGCAAAAGATAAAGCATAAGCACAAACATCATCAAATCATTCACAACGTCATTAATACATCAAATCACATCAATATAATGCTATGCCACACAATATGCAAATGCAACATCATAGACTCATGCATGTGGTACCAATTCATCATAATTGATGGACATTGGTTCATCACCCTCCAAAGATCCCCACCAATAGGATCGATTCTACACAAGAACCAGAGAACGTCACAAAACACTTCAATCCACACAATGGGATTGAAGCCACCAAATGGACCGAAGTCCTAACTATGCCATGAATGCATGATGAAAATCGTCATAATAATCATCATCATAAAATTTTCATAATTGCATCATCATTCATGAATCATCATCAAACATCATTATACAACACCAATTCACACTTGTCACAATTCATCAATATACCTCACAATTCGTCATATTATATTGGTCACATAAAATTTTCCGATTTTATCCAATTCATCTTCATTACTAGTTTACTGATGTTTTATTACCTCCTCACAGCCCTACGTCTCAAAGAAACCGCATCACAAGCAAAATCGGGACAGAAATCGCAAAAAATAGAAAATCTGCCAACAGCCCTGCCCATACGTGTATTACCGTGCCCCATACGTGTATGGCTCACTTCCACGCCCCCTGGCCTGCGTATCATACGTGTAGGGCCACCTGGCCAGGCCTCCCATATGCGTAATGCCCTCCTTGTTACGCGTATCACCAGAGAGGTTTCCTCTCAAAATTCCCCTTCAGACTCCCATTACGCGTAATGACTAATCCATACGCGTAATACACCTCTCCCAAGGAAACCATACGCGTAATGGCTTCCCATACGCGTATGCCTCTTCCTTCTCAGCTTCCCATACGCGTATTACCATCTCATACGCGTATTGCCACCATTATCATATGCGTATCCTACGTGTACTGGGAGAGGGACGTGCTGGCCCTGGGGACGGGTGTGTATGCTACGCGTATCACCCTGGGAATGTCCCCTCTTACGCGTAACGCCTCCCATGTTACGTGTATTACCAGAAAACACTCCAAAACTCAGATTTCGCATCTGACCGAAAAGCTTCCCATTCCAGCACCTTCGATCCTCCAAAATCAGACTCAAACCAGTTTCGATTCATCACAGGTCTAAGTCATTATCCTACTTCATTATTCTCATTAGTTTCTTCCTAATTATTAAGTCCTAATTCGTTAATCCCCCCTTCGATTTCAGATCTGGATTATTCATATATTCATCATGACAATAGAAATCATTCACACGAATTTCAAAGAATTTACAGCAACACATACCAGATTCATATCAGAAATCGACCAACATAGATGCACGAAAATTCACACGGATTCAGCATACAAAAATTCATCATAAAACACAGAACACACAACTACTCTACCTTAAACCCATATCAAACATATGAACCCGGATTAACCCCTCATACCTCGAATTTTCCAGCAAAAAGGTTCTTCGTTTGGGGTTCTACGGTCGATTCCTGGTTCTAAGTGCTCTAGCCTCCTTTCCTCAGCTCTCTCTCTCTCTTCACTTCTTAGGGTTGCACAGAATGATTCTCCTAATTCCCTATTTTCTTTTTGTTAAACCTATCTTTTGGACCCTAATTATGTTTTACCCAAATTATCCTCAATTAACCACCTCAATATTACCGTCTTATCCTTAATGGTTCTCTTAATTATTTTAAATAATAATAATAATAATAATAATTAATAAATTAATTATTAAAATTATCTTACTATTATTACTAATAAAATAATCTCAATTTAATTACTACTTCTAAGATACCTCAATGTTCCTTTAACTCTGACTACCCCACAACACCACTCAAAGTCATTAAGCGTCACAATATTCACCACAATTCACCAAAACACCGAATAATCATAGTAATTCCATTAAATAAATATAATAATTATTTTGGGTGTTACACAAATTCCTTTATTTGTTTATACTTAAGCCAATGTGCAAGAAAAAGAAAATAAAATAATAATGATAATATCATAGTCACTAACAGGCTATCCTACTATGAGTGTGTAAGGATAACAGGCTTAATGTAATTGCGCTAGAATGAAAGAGGACGAAAAAAGGGATGAGTAGGTTAGGCTTTGGCATAATGACATGATTTGAATTGGTTTGTATAAGAGGAAGGCTTATGTATGCACAATTGCAGAATTGTGTTCTTACGATATCCTTAGTGTGCAAGCGAGTTCCTATCGACACAATCTTAGCTGAAATGGAGTTTGTAGCCTAGAATAAGTATATGTATGCTATTGTTTTTCATGAGTCCTGATACTATCTGCTGCAAAATTTTCAAATACTTTTTCATATGTGTAGCAGTTTGCTTGAGGACAAGCAAAGGTTAAAGTATGGGGGAGTTTGATAACACTAAAACACATAGTTCATTTTGAATCGATTTGCATATGTTTTAGTGTCATTGTACCATATTTTGTACTGTGATGATGGTATTTTATGCATATTTTAGGTACTTTACAGGTAGAAGTCGATACACAAAGAAACCAGACAAAAATGATGCAAAGCGGAGAAAATATGGCAAAAATACAGTGGTGGCAACCTCCATGGCACCTTCCATGGTACTAGATATGACTAGATAGTCATGGGGTCCACCAGAAAGAGAAAACAAAGCAAAGTGCCAGCACCCATAAGGCATGGCACCCGCCACAAACCTTATGGCGCCCACCATAGCTTGCCAGCCAACCACGATTATCAAGTTACACTGGTGGCGACTGCCACAGTGCATGGCACCCGCCATGCACTTCATTCCCTAAAAAATAGCAAGAGAAAATGGCTCAGTCTTCTCCTATTCCACCATATTTTTATCACACAACTTCTACACATTTTGACCTCACATTTTGCACTTGTAACACTATAAATAAGTAGTCTTATTAGATTTTTGGCATCCAAGTTTTGTGCAATGTGAAGGTGATAAAAAATACACAAGAAGGGGGGTTGAATTGCGTTTTCCAAATCGTTTCTACTTCTGAACCAGAGTTCAGATTCTAAATAGAAGTTCAGAAACTGATAACAACTGTAGCAGAAAAGTATAATAGAAGTAAATAAAAACGACAAAGAACACACAACAGTTATACTAATTCCTCTCCAACTAAGAGTAGTCAAGTCCCCTTGCAGCACAAGAGATTTCCACTATAATCAAATAGATTACAACTTCTTATACCTTCAAGTATAAGACTTTTGCTCAGACCTACAACCTAAGACTTCCTTGCTTAATTAGCACATGATCAAGACTTTCCTGCTTAGATCCTCAGATCCTAAAACTTTCCTACTTAAACCCCTCAGGTTCAAGACTTCCTTGCTTAAGCCCCTCGGGCCCAAGACTTCCTGCTTAGACCTACAGTCCAAGACTTCCAACTCAGATTCCTCGAATCTAAGATTTCGATGCTCAAGCCCAAGGCAATAGACTTTCATCTAAACTAACTGTTTAGAGAAAGAATAACTTACAACAACACTTGATTAACAATCAGAGGTGTTCAAATATAATACAACACACTTTAACACTAAGGATTCTTAAGTTATACAAGAATAAAAACTCTTAACATATTAGCTTCTCTTAAGCTGATCTGAATGAAGTGCGTGTATATTTCAGTTTTAGTTGCGGCTTTATTCTCTTAGTTGATCTTCAATTCTTCTGCTCCTTTTATAGCTGAAGAAAATAGAGTCGTTGAAGCATCCTCAACGGCTATAATCAGATCAAATCTTTTAGTACACATTCTTTTTCAATAAAGTAGGTGTTGGAACTTGTGGACAGGAATCATCCATAAAACAAGGCATTTGTCCGAAGAACTCTTCTATGAAACAAGTACAACACAATATTTTGGAGATAATATCAACAATTCTCGGGTCTCGTGTTTACAGAGCTTGAGGTGACATTACTCAGTTTCAGAGGCAGGTAATGCACGCTTCTGATACCGAAATGTACTAACGATAACTTTCTGATCATACTCTCGTACAAGTACAAAATCAGAACCGAATCATAGTTTCTTTCGACACCAAGTAAATATAATTCTGCACATAAGAACTAGCTAGTTAGAAATCCTAATTGTTTTTCAAATACTTTGTTATCATCAAAACTTTAGAGGATACATGGTATGAACCAAATTTTTATTAACAATCTCCCCCATGTTGGTGATGAAAACTTTAAGTATTTTAAAACAATTAGTTGTAGATTAATTACTCAACAACTTTTAGGGTCTGAGGTTTGTAAGATTCCCATGTGTCAAACAGTCTTAGAGGTGAGGTTTGTAAGCTCCCTCTGATTCCTATTTGTGAAGTCTAAGAGATGGGGTTTATAAGCTCTCCCTATATAGAATAATTAAATCCACTTCAAGACGTGAGGTTTGTAAGCTCCCCCTTAAACAGGATAACTAAATTCACTCCAGGATTAATAAAGAAGAATACTTAATCCATTGTCCCCTTTTGTCATAAAAAAAAGATAGAATAAAAAATAGACTTCAGTGATAAATAATGGCTTCTGAACAATTCATAGCCGAACACCAGTCAAGAACAAGTTTTTCAACCAATTCAGCGCGTTGCACATGAGCAACAACACCCTGTTGATCAAGAATCTTGGAAAGAACCCTACCAAAAGGAATGAGAAAAGATAATTCCTCACGAGATTCCAGTATCTCTTCAATTTGATAATTGAACATGGTTTGATGTAGATTGATTTTAGTACTGGAGACTAGGAACAAAATGAAATGTTTATCATCAGGAGAAAGCCATCCTAATCGCTTTTCTCTAGGCCTTAGATTGGTTACCATAATATGGTACCATACTTTTGCCATAGGAGTAAGAGTGGAAGGGCTTGCAGCAGGGCCTTCCTTATCATAAATGTTGTGAATCAGATTTATAAAGCTATTGTCATGTCTATAGCCCAAGATATAAGGTTTTCACCTAAGAATTGACAATTTTCATTAGTGGATTTCTTCTCAATTCTATCTCTGGCGTAGTTAGTATCACAGAATCCAACTAGCTTGTAATCTGAGGATTTCTTATAAAGAAGTACAAGATTTATAGTTTCTTTCAAATATCTAAAGATTCTCTTAATAGCGGTTAAATGAGTTTCTCTAGGATCTGATTGGAATCTTGCTCACAAACATACACTGGATTAAATATATGGTCTGGAAGCAGTGAGATAGAGTAAGGAACCTATCATACCTCGATACTTAGTTGAATCCACTTTGGTACTGCATTTTTCACCATTCAGGTTGCAGGTAGGATGAATAGGATTTGACATGTTTTGCATTCATCAAGATTGAACTTCTTCAAGAGCTCTCATGTATACTTTGACTGGTGAATGTATATACCTTCCTTTTTCTGGTTAATTTGAATTCCAAGAAAGTATTTTAATTCACCCATCATACTCATCTCAAGTTCAGCCTGCATAATCTTTGAAAATTCTTGACAAATAGATGCATTAGTGGAACAAAAAATTATGTCATCAACATAAATTTGAATAATCAAGATTTCTTCTTCTAGAGTTTTCCTAAATAGTGTAGTGTCAACCTTTCCTTTAGAGAAACCATTCTCAAGCAGAAAATTACTCAGTCTCTCATACCATGCCCTTGGAATTTGTTTGAGCCCATAGAGAGATTTCTTAAGCTTGAAGACGAAGTCTGGATGGTTTTGATCTTCAAATCCATGAGGTTGTTTGACATACGCTTCTTCAGAAATAACTCCATTCAGAAAAGCACTTTTCACGTCCATCTGATAAAGTACAATGTTGTGATTAATAGCATAAGAGAGAGAAGTAGTCTAATTGCTTCTAACCTTTCCACAAGAGCAAAGGATTCAAAGAAGTCAATTCCTTCTTGCTGACTATAGCCTTGAGCTACAATTCTGGCTTTATTTCTTACGACTTCTCCTTGTTTGTTAAGCTTGTTACAAAAGACCCACTTGGTTCCAATGATGTTTTTCACCCGTGGTCTTGGAACAAGATCCCACACATCATTTCTTTGAAACTGATTTAGTTCATCTTGCATAGCCATGATCCACACATCATGTGATAAGGCATCATCAATAGAAGTAGGCTCTGTTAATGAAATAAGTCCGAGCATTGATTGATCATTCGTGAAGGCAAATCTGGTTCTCAATGGCCCGTCTTTATTCCCAATGATTTGCCCTTCTGGATGAAATACTTTATATTTAAATGGTCTCTTAGTTGGAACAGAAGCTTCAACACCTTTTTTAGCAATTTCTGAATCAGTAGCAACAGGACCAGTAGGAGTGACTTCAGTTTCTGCAGCTTCTGGTATCTCTTCAGTTATAGTAATAGATTATGATATATCATCATCTATACTTTTTTCCTTAGGAATACATACCACAAGCTATTCATTAGAATTCTAAGTGCCTGCAAGATTATAATCTTGAACTAGAGACTCTAACTTATCATAGTCAGGTATTTTGTCATCAAATTTAACGTGCATAGACTCTTCAACCATTCTATTTTCTGAGTTGTACACTCTGTATGCTTTTGAGCGTTCAGAGTATCCCAAAAAGATACCCTTTTGAGCTTTAGAATCAAATTTCTTTAGGTAGACCTTATTATTCAAAATGTAACAAGTACATCCAAGTTGATAAAGATAAGATATGCTAGGTCTTCTACCTTTAAATAATTCATACGATGTTTTATTTAGAATTGGTCTAATATAGATTTTGTTCTGAATATAACAAATAGTGTTAACAACTTTTTCCCACAAGTACTTTAGAAGTTTGATCTCATGTATCATGGTTCTTAAAATTAGGCGAATTATTCCTCTAAAACTTTCCCAGATGATAGAACTCATCGTTCCTCCAGTATTAGGCTACTTCTGCACAGCCTGAGCCACAACCTGCAAAGCAGTAGCAATCACAACATTGTTTCTTCCAACCATTTTCTGTTCCACATCAATAACAACAACAATGGTAAGAACACTACATTGATAGTATTCAAGTGTCACACCACACCGACTCGACAACTTGGACGGACAGACCGACTTGCTCTGATACCACTATGTAACACCCTAATTTACCCCGTGGAATTTATAAAAAAAAATTAGAGTAAATATAAAACAATTAGCAATTAGAATGCAACACATATTCAAATAATAATTATTATTATTAAAACAAGTCTAAACTTCAAATTTTAATGGATCGGGAAAAACATCAACAACTGATTAGTTTAATTATTCAAACCATAATCATAATATAAAGTAATCATGAGAAACTAATAAACATCAAAGATCACATGGAAAACTCCCCAAAACATAAAGTAGACAAATAAGCGTTCAACCCCCAGTGTTATATATCAGAGCAGACGACGACTCAACAAAAGGTAAAACAAAAAGCAACCTCTTCCACTTACAATCCAAGCATCTATTGTGGATTATCTGCACGATACCCATGTAAAGGCAACATTCAAACAGAAGGGGTGAGAAATCACAATCATATAAAGAAATGCATAATAATATGTAGGCACACCAACAACATATGCATAATCACCCATTCCATAACACACACTCCAACAATCCACACCACATAATGCAACATGAATGCAAATGCAAAGAGACTCAACTAAGGACTCAATGCATGTGGTACCAAATTGTGAACTCTCAGGTTCAATCGCTCCGATCCCCACCATAGGATTAGTGCCCACCAAAAATCGTTACCATCACCATAGGTAATGCTTCACTAATTCCATCACCATAGAAATTAGCTACTCGCACCCAATCCCCGCCACAGGATTGAGGCTCACCAAAATGGACCACCGTCCGAACACCATGATGCATGATTCATACAAGACATGCAACAACAAAACCATGTACAATGACCTTCACCTTAATCAATGTACTACATAAATGCTGGCTACCATGCACCATACAAATGCTATAAATATTCAGCAACAACAATATAATAATATAGTAAGCAACAACATCGTATTCATGCATGTTCCACACTACAACACACAAACCACGCATCATCCAACACCATCACGCAACATTTAAATCAATTCTAGGTACTTGAACTATTTTTAAAAGAAATTTTATTGTGTTAGATTGCTAACGCTTCGAACGACACCTCAATCGGACACCTGGAACTCAAGTTATGAATTTTCAAAGTTTTCTAAATTTTTCCTCCCAGTGTAACCAGTTACACCAAAAACCGTAACCGGTTACACCCCTCAAAACATATATGTTACGCTTCTGTTTCCCAGTGTAACTGGTTACACCAAAAACCGTAACCGGTTACACCATTTTCAAACGCCCAATTTACATTATTTTTGCACAGTGTAACCGGTTACACTAAAACCAGTAACCGGACACACCTGCTAAAAAATCACTTTTTTACAAAAGTTGTCTCAGTGGTAACCGGTTATCACAATTGGTGTAACCGGTTACACCTATGACAGAAGAAATTTTCTGCTTCTATTTAATACAAAAATTAGTTTCCAAAGCATCCCAAAACCCCAAAATGATCATATCAATTCATAACTCAGGTTCCGACTCTAATTTCCAACAACAACAATTCATCATCACACAAATCAACGAAACACACATTAACATGGATTTAACATACAATTCCATAACTCATCACATAGAAGATAAAATCATTCAAGTAAACATCGAAACACCCACCCACATACTGTCATGCAAAACCCTATATGAAAGGAGATCCCACCCTTACCTGATAATTCCTAGCAAAGTTCTTCAACAATAGGGTTCTTCCTCTACCCCAAGTCGTAGCTCTTTCTCTCTTCTCTACAACTTTTCACGTGTTCTGACTCTGATCCCAATTCCCCCCTTTTCCTTATTCTTTTATATTTCTAATTAACTTCTAATTACTATTTTATTCCAACTAAATAAAATAATAATAATTCCAATTAAATAAAATAATTATTAATCTTATAATGTCAGTATCACTAATAATAATTAAATAATTATTTAATCATTGTTATTATTATTATTTTATTATATAATTCTCATTTAAATAGTAATAATAATAACACTCCCCCCCCCCCCCCCCCCCCCAATCTCTACAATTTTAGTCAAATACCTTAAATTCAACATTTCTAAGGTCACTACCCTTCACCTAAGGGTCCCTCTAACACCACCAAAACATCAACAAGCACACACACAATTATATAATTATTTATGAAAAATAAATTAAATAAATAGGGGCGTTACACATGACATATCCTCAGTGTACACGGGCACACTCGCCTAGCCAATGATGCGCAGGAAGTGTTGTAGGATCCAAGCCTGAAATGAAAATAAATAAAAAATATTCATGGATCAAGAATTATTAGCTGTGGTTTCCTAAATATGAAATGAAAATGACAAAAAAATATATTTAAGGATCAAAAGTTATTACCACCAGTAGTGTCAGGCTGCCTGTGACCTGCTTCGTCTTCCACCGACATCCCTCTCTCCACTTCGAATAAAGATAGGTCAGGCAAGCTGCCCCCCAGTTGTACTTATGGATCCGAGAGAGATCCAAGAAGTACTGGAGGTATGCAACGTCAATATAAGTGGCACTCGTGTCCATAAAATGCAAGTGTCAACCAAAAATAGAAAGTATGCCCTCAAAGCACGAGTCTTGTGTACCGCCACCTGCTCAGCATCCCCATGAGCCTGCTGTTCAGTAAGGATATCATCATTATATATATTCTCTAAGAAGTCAAATCTAGCATGAGCACCCCTGGTCCTATCCACCTCCTCCATCGTCTTCTCTGGATCAGCCCTCAGATGCTCTACCATTATCTCGACTGCCTCGTCTTTGGTCATCCTCCATGATCAAGGAATCTCCCCCTGATCGAAGGATGTAACAAACACGAGACATCATCCAGTGTGATAGATATCTCACCGTACGGGAGATGAAACAAAGAGGTCTCAGAATGTCATCTCTCCACGAATGCATTAAGTATCTTGTGGTTGACCAGAGTGTAACCGATCATGCATGGGTCCTTCATGCCAGATAATAACAAAACTGATTGAAACCAATCCTCCTCCTGCTGAGGCAATACAACAATCTTCCTCCCATGGTTAATAAACTTCAGGGGATGACGCTCCTAAAATTTGCCAAAAATAATCAATGTCAATAATAATCAATGTCAGAAATAATCAATGTCGACAATAAAAGTTAACGTAAAAAATAAATAAATAATTCAACTAATGATACATGTTACGGTGAAAATCAGACAACAAGATATTAATTAACTTGCATCACATTTCTTTGAATTCACAACCGACTTTAATTTATCCAAAGGAAAGGTTTAAGATCGAGAAGGTATTAGCACCCTTAACATCTGTAGTACTCTACAGGAACCTCTTGTTTAGTTTGTGTTATGTTATGTTTGCTTGTTAAGATAAATCTGTTAAGGGTATATACACTAAGTTTGCTCGCCAAGACATCGCATCTTGTGCCTACGTATCTGACTAAAGAATCAGAGCAACCGTAGTTCACCTAACTAAGGGTGAATTTGAGGAACCATTGACTATGGCCAAAGTTCCAAGGGAAATGAGTGTGAGCTCATCTTAGAGTTTGAAGAAACTCTCTAAGTTCTAAGTTATGATGGGGGAAGTGAATACTCAAAGTGATGAGTCTCACATAGAGTTCAAGAACTCTAACTTGTTGTAAGTTGTAAGATGATTGGCTATGAGGCCAAGGGAGAATGGCTATGACTATGAGGTCGAAGCCTACCTATGACTATGAGGTCAAAGGTTTAAGAAATGGCTCTATGAATATGAGGTCAAGAGGGGATCCTATAACTATGGGGTCAAGGAGGATGTGAACACCTAAGATTATGAGGTCAAGGGTTGATTATGAGATATCTATGACTTTGAGGTCAATAGAAAGACTTTCCTTTGGAAGGAGGGGAAAGTAACAATTCTCATGGGCAGAATGTTGTACAAATATTTATATGAAACAAAGCATTCTAACAATAAGATATCAAAGTGAAAATAAGCTCACAACACCATACAAGGTTAGAAACACATGTATTAAATCAAGATGAACAAGATAATAGGATGAAAGAATCGAAGAAGTCAAGGTGGTCATGGAAAAACCCTAAGAAGATCTTTTACTTCCAATATTAATAAATGCTTCACAAATGTTTGTTTTCACCAATTTCTTTTTATATTAAAAAAGTAGACACATTAAGGAGCATTTTACAAAAAGAATGGGCAAACAAGAGTGAAAAATGACCAAGTTATGAGTTTTTGAAAATAAGGTATAAACCAAAAAATAGAAAATAAATAAGTGATAAAAAAGGAAGGGAGATGTTCCCCATGGGTATTGAACCCGTGCCCTTCTGATTGCAGCTTAAAACACTAACCATCTCATCCAATGTGTGCATATTAACCAAGAGTGGCTAAGGAAGAATATATGTAAAAGGCGTGTTTTTCCGAAAATAAAAACAAAGGACTAGGGCGAGGGGGATACTAACCCCAGTCCTTGTGTTTACAGCACGCGCATCTTTACCACTGGGGTGGCTATACATCCATTGTATATGCCACCCCTACAAACATATATTCTAAAAAAATGATATGAACCAAAATGAAATAAATGACAGCGAGGAGGAAAATGAAATGTAACATGCAATACGCCTATGTATGACATAGTGTCAACCGGTCGTAAAAAATTCACATCGAGACAACATTCCCTGCTAGGCTGAATCACACATCAACACGCCCTCCTTGGTTCATGCAACGTGAAGATATACGCATGGCATGCTCTCATCTTGCTCCAACCATATCAAGCTCATTTCTTCATCTTTTCTCACAAACTAAAAGTCTAGAATTATCAGCAAGAAACAAGGAACCTAACTGTGCTATTTGCCTTCCCTAAAGTCCAACTCCCATCTCATACGGCTACCAAAAACAGTGCAAACAAACATTGAAAATCAAGCTTCAAATATGCAAGTCATGAAAAATTGGTAAAGAACTTAAACATGATAATGGAAATGAAGTTATAAGATTAGGGGCATGGACATGGAATCACAGGTTCATGGAAACAAAACAAATACTCAAACGTGCCAACACTTTCAAAGTAAACTCAAAGTAGTAACCCTAAACATGGCATTAGAGTAGCAGCAAAACAACACTAGAACTGGCAAGGTGTTATGCAATATTTTTATGTGGATATATATCTTGGACATACAACAAAATGAAGGTGATATTGTGGGTGTAGAGTTATGAGTTATCACTGTTAGAAAATTTGTCACGACAACGTCAAAACAAACTTTTACATTCAATTTATCTTAGCATACTACGAACAATGTGAGCACCCTCGCACAATCTAGCTAAGTCAAAAGGGAACACCCTGGCAGCTTTCAGAAACAAATGTAGACCCAACACTAATTTCATGAAGTCATTAGTGGTGCAAGGTTTTAGCAATATAATCAGTATGGAATTTATCTGAATTTGATCATTGTGTTCCAAACATGACGTAGTGAGAGTATCATTCATTATGCTCATTGATAAGTTATACCTTATTGACATGAAATAACCAAACACACAAGTCTCAGCACGAAGGTGTTACATCTTTAAACAAACAACCAAAAACAACACACATCCTTACTGACTATGAATATGGAATGCTAAACAAAAATGTAATGGTAGCATGATAACAGTTTTGAGATATTTTAATCTGAGTATGTGAACATGAAATCATAGATATAATGGAGAAGTGTGAGAACATGAACTTATCATTTCAGCAAAAATTCAAACAAACCTTTAAGTTATTCCACCTAAACTCATACACAAACTTGAAAGTATTCATAACCTAAAAACAAGATTATTATACATTCCAAGCTTCCAAGATTGGCACGGTTTAAAAATACATCTCATGGACTTAAACTTATCATTCGTGATGTCATGCATTGTGTGAGTGCAAACTACCTATTCATAGGGAAGCTGGCCTCACAGTAGGCTCTCATGAAGATCAAAACACATCATGCTTGATTTATAGCAAGAAGGACAAAACACATCATGCAGGATTCACACTTATATTAAAAGGACAAAACCATCCAAAACTGACAGTAACAAAACCATGGTCTTCACATTTACTTGTAGCAAAACATACATAGCAATGCAAATGGCACTAAGGTTTAGAGAAAGAAGAAATGAAAATAGAGTATATGAGGCAGACAACATTAAGAATGGATAAAACTAAATACAGACTGGAAAATTCCAAACATGTCATTTCCTATGTTAACAAGATTCAAACGAAATTCATACAGTGCAGTCTCTTAGTGTCGTATTCATGTCAAAGGGAACTTTCAAATCCAAACAAAACTAAGACAAGGCTCTTGTTGAGAACAAAAACAAATTGGGATTGTCAAGTTTATGAATAGAATCAAACTTCATCGTGCCCAAAGTCTTTTCATGTTAACACACTATACTAATGCAAATAAAAAAATGAACTCCCTGATCATGATATGGAAGCTCTATAGGAGCCTCAGATGTATTAGTTAATGAAACGTGAGCACGAGTCATGGCTTACCAATCCTAAACAAACTAACATGTCATAAAAAATGGACATGTTGAGAGCAATTTAAACATACACTACTTTGAAACAATGACAGGATGTATTCCAAATTTATTCAGCAGCATATCTTGCTATCTAAGCGCATCCATCATCCACATTCAAACATGATAATAGTATAGGCATAGAAAAACAACAGAGAAAGAAGGAATACCTAGTGTTGTACTTAACAGAACAAACTTCCCTCTCCTTGCAACCACTTTGCTCCAACTTTCTCAAAACCTCCTCACTTTCCAAACTAGGACTCAAAGCTTTCTTTAGGGTTTCTTGAATGAATTATTGGTGAGAAACAACTGAGAACCCAACCCTATTTATAGGAAAAGAAAGAAGGCTTCAAGCATGGCTAGAATTATACAATGTGCCAATTTTGCCCTTTACATCATGTGAGATATTGCTTTTTGCTGAACCACAATCTCTAAAATCCCTGCTAACTGACGTGGTTAGGTCTGGTCAGCTGGTGTAAAGTGATTTGACCAAGGCTCCATGAATAAACAAACATTCTTTCTTGAAAAGTTTCTCTCTCATAGATGTCTACTTGCACCATGTTGGATAAAACTAAGTTATTTTTATGATACCACTTGAGTGAATCGTGGCAGAGGTCTAAATGGTGTTTAACTAGTCTCACAACATCAGAAGGGTGAAGGTTTTGGGGTTTAGGAAGAATTTGTACGATTATGCATAAATTGGCAATTTGAAAATGAAGAAATGGACCTCTAACTTCATGTAATCGAATCTCTCAGCTCACTCCATGGATTGAGGAGTTCTAGGACTTTTTGGAAAGCCCTCAATGCCCTCTACAACTTTCATGTTCAAATATTTTTGGTTTGAGGCCTGGAATAGAGTGAAAATCGTCCAGGAAGTCATGTGCACATAGCTGCCAAAAAGACTTAGAAAAAATTTCTAAGTTACGGAAATTTTACAACTTAAAACACCTAACTTTAACACCTCATAACTTGAGATTGGCTTAGCCAAATGAGAAGTTCTACACATGCCTGGAAAGTTTGAAGAACAAGGAACAACTTTCGCGTCCAAAGATTTTTAATTTGAAGCTTGGAACTAGGTGAAAATTTGGGTTAAAGTTGGAAGAAAAATAAGGTGAAAATGCTAAAAATTTCACTAAGTCTTTGGGGAAGTTTAGCTTCTAAGTCTCATAACTCACAAACCATGTATTTTTTGGAGAAAAGTCATATTTAACACCTTGAAGATCATGGAAAGAGATTTCATTTAGGCTTTGAGTAACTCAAATTGGATGTGTGGTTTGGAAATTATGACCATTTCAAATTGGCACAAGAGGGGAAAATTCCACGTATGAAAAGTTTCATGAACTAAAACTTACTTCCTTTGCAAGAAACTCCTTGAAACTTGATCTTTATACTTTGAGTCCTCAATAAGACATGTTATGATGAGTTGAGGCATTGGAGGTTTCATTTGGTTCAAAATCCCAAAGATCAGGGCCTCAGACAAAACCCTAATTTTGACTGTGAATGCACTGGGATAAACCTTGGTAATCTTGCTTCTTTCTTCACATCTAAAGCTCATAGAAGACCTTTAGGGATGTTTACTAACTCATGGAGCCATGGTTTAGGGTTTGAAGGCACCTCTTAATGAAAATCAAGACCAATGATCCATATGTTCTAACAGAAACCCTAATTTGGGGTCAGGGTGAAACTGGGGCTCAAACCTCTCATGATGAGAACCATATGACCTTGAGTTCTTGTTGGATGAGACCTCTGTAACACCCCCTTTCTATACCCCCAAAATAATCATTTAAAGCATTTAGGCACATATTCTAAAATTTGCCAGAGTACAATTAAAGCATGGCATAAAAGAGGCATGTCACATTATGCTTGAATTTAAAACATACAACACCTGCTCAAAACATTGATATGCAACAGTGGGGTAACTTGCTACAGAGGAACTTTGTCCTTACACCCACATCTCAATATTTAGAATTAAAGCGGAAAATCCAAACATTGAAATACATCAAAATATATATACATACATATACATATGTATGCTTCATCAATACACTTCATGTTCACATAAACATTTATCCACAAGATACATATACAAATGTATCACAAAAGAATAATATACATCCTAGCTACCCGGTGCTACATATCAGAGCCAACCGACCAAAAGAGTGAAGACACGCTTCACAAAAAGACCTCCAGCATACCTACTCTGCAATGCCTCATAGAGCATCATAAAACAGCAGAAGGGTGAGAAATATTATCATAATAACGTTGCATATAATTATATATCTCAACACAAAGTATACACACAACACATCCTCACCATTCTACCATTCCACATAACATACATATTATATTCATTCTTCAATGCATCATTACAACGATACAATTCTTATCACAATTCATCACATCTCATTCAATATACATCGCAAGGCATATATATATATATATACAAAACCAAGCATAGTCATCACAATGCTTATCATTCAACATAAACACATATATTCATGTTTATTCACCAATGCACATATACAAAGATGACCAATGCAAATCATAGAGACCGACTCACGACTCTATGCAAATGCAATGCGGTACCGACTCATTTCATCTCAAGTTCAATTGAAGAACTTATTGGAACCATCGCTTGTTACTTAACGTAACTCCCCGTCGGGCATACGATGTTCACCCATTGCTACCACCTCTCAAAAGGCTTACAATGTTTATGGATTGCTTTCGGTCCTCTTTGTATAAGGCTCACAATCCGATCGCTTTCGGTCCTCTTTGTATAAGGCTCACGATCGTTTGTAATCATCGCTCCCACCTCTCAAAAGGCTTACGACGTTACAACGGGTTCATCTTAGAACCCCACAATGCAAGAATGCACATCATGATGCTTCACATACAACATGACTCATGACACTTTTGACATGCATACATATTCACAATATAGTCATGCATTCATCACACACAATCCACATACATTCACATCAATTGTGCCAAACGGCAACAGAACGTTTTCACAAATAACCAAACAATTCGATTTACGGTTTACCGGAAAAGTTGGTGAAAAGTTGGCTAAAAATATAATTTCTTATCACCATCAATTAGTACATATCAATACCTTCAATTCGATATAAAGAACTCTCAAATCTGATAAACAACGAACAAGTTATGAATATTTCAAACTAACGCAAAAACATAAACCGGACACCCGACACTACGAAACGGTTCGTAAAAACTGTACCGATTGGACCAAGTTCAGACCCCAAAACTATTTTTCCTAGAAAGAACATCTCGTTAGCTTCCCAACGCTTCGAACGGGGATCAAAACCGACTTACGGTTCAAGAGATATGAATTTCCGAAGTTTCCCCGACAAACCAGATTTTCTGTTTCAGCACAGTATGTATCGATACATAGGCTTTATGTATCGATACATAAAGACCTCATGTATCGATTCATAACTCGCATGTGTCGACACATGCTGTAGTGAAAATGCTATTTTTCCCAATTTTCACAGTATGTATCGATGCATAAGGGTTATGTATCGATACATAAACCATTTCGTATCGATACATAGATGGTATGAATCGATTCATGCTCTGTTTTTCTCAAAAAAACCAGATTTTCCAATTTACACCTTTGCTGTCCTTTTCCCGAATCCCCTAAAACTCGACTAAATCGAACATTTTCACCAAAACAAACATATACTCCCAACCACCAAATACATAAGAACATTTTAGAACACATAAACGAAATTTCTACGACGTTCGATTTTTCGATTAAATTTCAACCTTTCAAAAACCAGAATTTTTAAACTTCACCAAATCGAATAAAAAGCACGCCATACGACGACCTAACCTTCCTCGATACCGCTACGTAATTTATTTCGAATTCTAACCGTGAAAACATCGTTTTCTATCAATTTCCTATAATTCGACCTAAACGGAAACAACAACGGAAACATACCGAAAACTAACCGAAACATAACCAAACTTCATGAAACTTCAAACAGCAGTTCACATACATATAACCAACCAACACATGTATTTATATGACTTTCCGACCGTAGAAACATCGGTTTCTATCGATTTCGTCAAATACGGCATAAACGGAAACATATGGAAAACCAATCAAAACATTCACACAAAACACATACATAATCATACACAAAGTTAGGATAATAATATTTCACACCCTTACCCGATTTCTCGATTCTTGGAAGCTTGATCTTGATGATTTGTAGCTTTTCTTCTTTTTCTCTTCTCTTTTTCACTCTTGCTCTCAAAATTCTGTTTTTCTCTCTTTCTCACCTCTAACTTTCTATTTCTATTCTTTTTCTTTCTTTCTTATACTTTTCTTAAAATATCTCATATATAATAATTAACCAAAATATCTCACAAATATCTAATAATACATTTTCTCACTTAAAAATATCTAACTTAACAAAAATTATGAAATGTCTAAAATACCCTCCAATCTAATTTCCCCGCAAACTCTCAAAAACAGTAAAATCACATAATATGCAAACATAACATATTAACACACCAATATCACAAATAACATAATTATTGCCCAATTAAATAAAAGACCCAACCAAATAGAATCAATCAACACAAAAATGGAAATATCAAAATCGGGCTGTTACAACTCTCCCCCACTTTAGAAATTTTCGTCCTCGAAAATATTACCTGATTCAAACAACTCCGGATACGACTCGCGCATCCCACTTTCCAATTCCCAAGTCATATTGCCTTCTGAAGCGCCTCCCCACGCCACTTTCACAAGCGCAACATCTTTACCTCTTAACTTCTTAACTTCGCGATCCAAAATCTTAATCGGTAAAACTTCAACCGTAAGATTATCTCTCACTTCCACATCGTCCATAGGAATAACATGTGACGGATCCGGAACATACTTCCGAAGTTGCGAAACATGGAAAACGTCATGCAAATTCGAAAGATTCGGAGGCAACGCCACACGATAAGCCACATCGCCAACACGTGCAATAATCTGATACGGACCAATAAAACGAGAAGTCAACTTCTTCGACTTCAAGGCACGACCCACACCCGTAACCGGTGTAACTCTCAAAAACACATGGTCGCCTTCTTGAAACTCAAGATCTTTCCTTCTCTTGTCATGATAGCTCTTTTGTCTACTTTGAGAAGCTTTCATCTTCTCCCGAATAAGCTTCACTTTCTCCGTCGTTTGTTGTACCATTTCCGGTCCAACTATCGTCCTCTCGCCGGTTTCATGCCAACACAAAGGTGTTCGACATCTCCGACCATACAAAGCCTCAAATGGTGCCATACTAATACTCGAATGAAAACTGTTATTATAGGTGAACTCAATCAACGCTAAATAACTATCCCAAGCACCACCTTGCTCTAGCACACAAGTACGCAACAAATCCTCCAACGATTGAATCGTCCTCTCGGTTTGACCATCTGTTTGCGGATGGTAAGCCGAACTCAATCTTAGCTTAGAACCCAAAGCCTTATGTAAACTCTCCCAAAACCTCGATGTAAATCTAGGATCTCTATCTGATACAATACTCTTAGGAACTCCATGTAATTTCACCACCACCAGAACATAAATCTCGGCTAACTTCTCCAAAGGATAACTAATATCAATTGGAATAAAGTGAGCAGATTTAGTAAGCCTATCAACAATCACCCAAATAGCATTATGACCTCTTTGCGTATTCGGCAATCCCGTAACAAAATCCATCGATATACTATCCCATTTCCATTCCGGAATATCCAACGGTTGCAACAAACCACTAGGCTTCTGATGTTCCACCTTCGACTTTTGACAAGTCAAACATGCATATACAAATTGAGCAACATCCCTCTTTAATCCAGACCACCAAAAGATTTTCCTCAAATCTTGATACATTTTGTTCGCTCCCGGATGAATACTTAAGTTACTTCGGTGTCCTTCCTCTAATATCATCTTTTTCAACTCCGCGTCGTCGGGAATACAAATACGACCACGGAATCTCAAAACTCCAAAATTATCAACCTTGAAATCCTCATTCTCATTCAACATTAAATCAACAAACTTCAACTCCAACTTTTGCTTTTCACTAACCGTTGCAAGAAAATCATTCGTAACATGTAACATACCAAGTCTCACACTTCGCGGCGTCATTTCACAAACCAAACTCAAATCTCTGAAATCCTCCAAAAGTTCCCATTCTTTCATCATTAATGCGGACATATGTAACAACTTTCGACTTAAGGCATCGGCCACCACATTCGCCTTACCCGGATGGTAATTCAAACTAAAATCAAAATCCTTCAAAAGCTCTAACCATCTTCGTTGTCTCATGTTCAACTCTTTTTGATCAAATAAATATTTCAAGCTCTTGTGATCACTAAAAACTTCAAATCTCGCACCATAAAGATAATGCCTCCATGTTTTCAAAACAAACACCACGGCCGCTAACTCCAAGTCATGCGTAGGATAATTCTTTTCATGCACTCTCAATTGTCGTGAAGCATATGCCACAACTTTTCCATCTTGCATTAAAACACCACCTAAACCTGTCAATGAAGCATCACAATACACAACAAATGGTTCATTAGGATTAGGCAAAATCAAGATCGGAGTCGTTGTCAACCGTCTCTTTAGCTCATTGAAACTCTCTTCACAATGAATATCCCAAATGAAAGCCTTTCCTTTACAAGTCAATTGCGTTAAAGGAAGTGCCAACTTCGAAAATCCTTCTATAAACCTCCGATAATAACCCGCCAAGCCTAAAAAGCTTCGAATCTCCGTAACCGACCTAGGAGCCTCCCATTGCATCACCGCATCTATCTTGGATGGATCAACACTAATACCACTACCGGAAATAACATGTCCAAGGAAACTTACTTCCGACAACCAAAATTCACATTTTGACAACTTAGCATACAATTGTTTCTCTTTCAAAATTTGCAACACAATTCTCAAATGCTCTTCATGCTCCTCTTGAGACTTAGAGTAAATCAAAATATCATCGATGAACACAACCACAAAATGATCCAACTGTTCATGAAAAATACGATTCATGTATTCCATAAACACACCCGGCGCATTAGAAACCCCGAATGGCATCACGGAATATTCGTAATGACCATACCGTGTCCTAAATGCCGTCTTTTGAATATCCTCTCCTTTCACACGAATCTGGTGATATCCCGATCTCAAATCAATCTTGCTAAAAACATTCGCACCAACCAATTGGTCCATCAAATCATCGATCCTTGGAAGCGGATACTTGTTCTTAATTGTCACTTTGTTCAATTGTCGATAATCAATGCATAATCGCATACTCCCGTCCTTCTTCTTTACCAACAATACCGGAGCACCCCAAGGAGAAACACTTGGCCTTACAAATTTCTTATCCAACAAGTCATTCAATTGCTTTTTCAATTCTACCAACTCCGATGCCGACATACGATACGGTGCCATCGAAATCGGTCTAGTACCCGGAACTAGATCAATAGAAAATTCAACTTCTCTTTCCGGCGGTACATCCGTAATGTCTTCCGGAAACACTTCTGGAAATTCACACACCACTGGGAACACATCAAGTGAAACTTTACTTTCCACCGACAATGATGCAAACAAACCAAACAATTGAGCTTCATCCGCTAAAAGTTTCTTCAACTCTTTAGTGGATAGGAAACTCTCAAATTCATCATCTCCCAAAGAAGGAAACCTTACTAACTTGTGATAGCAATCTATATGAACTCGATTAAATTGCAACCAGTTCATACCCAAGATTACGTCCAAACCCTCCAACGGCAAACATACTAAATCCATAACAAAGTCTTTATCATACATGGTTAAAGGACAACTCATACACACCAAAGATGTAGTTACCGACCCTGAAGCAGGAGTCTCAATAACCATCTCACCACCCATCAAAGACAACGCAAGATTTAAACGCATCGCGCACTCCGAAGAAATAAACGAATGAGTCGCTCCCGTATCAATAACAGCAACTAAAGGTGTACTATTAATAAAGCATGTACCTTTAATCAAACGGTCTGCACTAGTGGTCTGAGTCCCCGCCAATGCAAACACCTTTCCGCCCGCTTGAGCTTGTTTCGGCTTAGTACACTTAGTACTAATGTGACCCACTTCTCCACAATTAAAACACTTCACCATATTCCTCCTACACTCAGCAATAGAATGCCCAATACCTCCACAGTTAGAACATTTCCCAACGGGCTTCCTACACTCAGTTGCTTTATGACCCATTCCACCACAATTGAAACACTTAATGAACCCAGAACTTCCTCCTCCAGATCTCTTATTAAAGTTTCCCTTATATTTACCCTTATCAGCGGGTGTCACATAAGGTCCACTTCTAGCTTGTTGCTTCCCCTTCCTCTCATTCACACTCTTGTAATGTGTAGAACGAGCTTTGCTATCTTCCTCGAAGATTCTACAACATTCAGTCAAATCCGAAAACCTCCTAATTCTTTGATATCCCACAGCTTGCTTAATCTCAGGACGCAAACCATTCTCATATTTAATACACTTTGAGAACTCAGCAGTAATCGCGGCATAATGAGAATGAAATTGAACCAATTCCACAAACTTAGCAGTATAGTCCACCACTGACATACCACCTTGTTTCAATTCCAGGAATTCCATCTCCTTCTTCCCTTTCACACTTTCAGGGTAATACTTCAGCAAAAACTCGGTACGAAACAATTCCCAAGTTACCTCTTCATTATCCACCTCAAGAATTTCGCGCATACCGACCCACCAATCATCGGCTTCTTCCCTCAGCATGTGAGATCCAAGCCTCACCTTATTCTCTTCCGCACAGTCCATAACTCTGAAGATTCTTTCAATCTCTTTCAACCAATTTTGAGCTCCATCGGGATCAAATCTTCCTTTGAAAACCGGTGGTTGATTCTTCCTGAACTCTTCATTAGCATTTACATTCGGCGCACCCTGCACCGCCCTAGCCAATGCTTCCATAGCAGCAGCCATCGCATTATCGTTTCTACCAGCCATATTCTGATCATTCCCAAAAATAATAACAAAGATTAAACAACAGTTCAACCAACACAACTACAAGACAGACACAACTGACTCAACTCTGGCTCTGATACCACTTAATGTAACACCCCCTTTCTATACCCCCAAAATAATCATTTAAATCATTTAGGCACATATTCTAAAATTCGCCAGAGTACAATTAAAGCATGGCATAAAAGAGGCATGTCACATTATGCTTGAATTTAAAACATACAACACCTGCTCAAAACATTGATATGCAACAGTGGGGTAACTTGCTACAGAGGAACTTTGTCCTTACACCCACATCTCAATATTTAGAATTAAAGCGGAAAATCCAAACATTGAAATACATCAAAATATATATACATACATATACATATGTATGCTTCATCAATACACTTCATGTTCACATAAACATTTATCCACAAGATACATATACAAATGTATCACAAAAGAATAATATACATCCTAGCTACCCGGTGCTACATATCAGAGTCAACCGACCAAAAGAATGAAGACACGCTTCACAAAAAGACCTCCAGCATACCTACTCTGCAATGCCTCATAGAGCATCATAAAACAGCAGAAGGGTGAGAAATATTATCATAATAACGTTGCATATAATTATATATCTCAACACAAAGTATACACACAACACATCCTCACCATTCTACCATTCCACATAACATACATATTATATTCATTCTTCAATGCATCATTACAACGATACAATTCTTATCACAATTCATCACATCTCATTCAATATACATCGCAAGGCATATATATATATATACAAAACCAAGCATAGTCATCACAATGCTTATCATTCAACATAAACACATATATTCATGTTTATTCACCAATGCACATATACAAAGATGACCAATGCAAATCATAGAGACCGACTCACGACTCTATGCAAATGCAATGCGGGTACCGACTCATTTCATCTCAAGTTCAATTGAAGAACTTATTGGAACCATCGCTTGTTACTTAACGTAACTCCCCGTCGGGCATACGATGTTCACCCATTGCTACCACCTCTCAAAAGGCTTACAATGTTTATGGATTGCTTTCGGTCCTCTTTGTATAAGGCTCACAATCCGATCGCTTTCGGTCCTCTTTGTATAAGGCTCACGATCGTTTGTAATCATCGCTCCCACCTCTCAAAAGGCTTACGACGTTACAACAGGTTCATCTTAGAACCCCACAATGCAAGAATGCACATCATGATGCTTCACATACAACATGACTCATGACACTTTTGACATGCATACATATTCACAATATAGTCATGCATTCATCACACACAATCCACATACATTCACATCAATTGTGCCAAACGGCAACCGAACGTTTTCACAAATAACCAAACAATTCGATTTACGGTTTACCGGAAAAGTTGGTGAAAAGTTGGCTAAAAATATAATTTCTTATCACCATCAATTAGTACATATCAATACCTTCAATTCGATATAAAGAACTCTCAAATCCGATAAACAACGAACAAGTTATGAATATTTCAAACTAACGCAAAAACATAAACCGGACACCCGACACTACGAAACGGTTCGTAAAAACTGTACCGATTGGACCAAGTTCAGACCCCAAAACTATTTTTCCTAGAAAGAACATCTCGTTAGCTTCCCAACGCTTCGAACGGGGATCAAAACCGACTTACGGTTCAAGAGATATGAATTTCCGAAGTTTCCCCGACAAACCAGATTTTCTGTTTCAGCACAGTATGTATCGATACATAGGCTTTATGTATCGATACATAAAGACCTCATGTATCGATTCATAACTCGCATGTGTCGACACATGCTGTAGTGAAAATGCTATTTTTCCCAATTTTCACAGTATGTATCGATGCATAAGGGTTATGTATCGATACATAAACCATTTCGTATCGATACATAGATGGTATGAATCGATTCATGCTCTGTTTTTCTCAAAAAAACCAGATTTTCCAATTTACACCTTTGCTGTCCTTTTCCCGAATCCCCTAAAACTCGACTAAATCGAACATTTTCACCAAAACAAACATATACTCCCAACCACCAAATACATAAGAACATTTTAGAACACATAAACGAAATTTCTACGACGTTCGATTTTTCGATTAAATTTCAACCTTTCAAAAACCAGAATTTTTAAACTTCACCAAATCGAATAAAAAGCACGCCATACGACGACCTAACCTTCCTCGATACCGCTACGTAATTTATTTCGAATTCTAACCGTGAAAACATCGTTTTCTATCAATTTCCTATAATTCGACCTAAACGGAAACAACAACGGAAACATACCGAAAACTAACCGAAACATAACCAAACTTCATGAAACTTCAAACAGCAGTTCACATACATATAACCAACCAACACATGTATTTATATGACTTTCCGACCGTAGAAACATCGGTTTCTATCGATTTCGTCAAATACGGCATAAACGGAAACATATGGAAAACCAATCAAAACATTCACACAAAACACATACATAATCATACACAAAGTTAGGATAATAATATTTCACACCCTTACCCGATTTCTCGATTCTTGGAAGCTTGATCTTGATGATTTGTAGCTTTTCTTCTTTTTCTCTTCTCTTTTTCACTCTTGCTCTCAAAATTCTGTTTTTCTCTCTTTCTCACCTCTAACTTTCTATTTCTATTCTTTTTCTTTCTTTCTTATACTTTTCTTAAAATATCTCATATATAATAATTAACCAAAATATCTCACAAATATCTAATAATACATTTTCTCACTTAAAAATATCTAACTTAACAAAAATTATGAAATGTCTAAAATACCCTCCAATCTAATTTCCCCGCAAACTCTCAAAAACAGTAAAATCACATAATATGCAAACATAACATATTAACACACCAATATCACAAATAACATAATTATTGCCCAATTAAATAAAAGACCCAACCAAATAGAATCAATCAACACAAAAATGGAAATATCAAAATCGGACTGTTACAACTCTCCCCCACTTTAGAAATTTTCGTCCTCGAAAATATTACCTGATTCAAACAACTCCGGATACGACTCGCGCATCCCACTTTCCAATTCCCAAGTCATATTGCCTTCTGAAGCGCCTCCCCACGCCACTTTCACAAGCGCAACATCTTTACCTCTTAACTTCTTAACTTCGCGATCCAAAATCTTAATCGGTAAAACTTCAACCGTAAGATTATCTCTCACTTCCACATCGTCCATAGGAATAACATGTGACGGATCCGGAACATACTTCCGAAGTTGCGAAACATGGAAAACGTCATGCAAATTCGAAAGATTCGGAGGCAACGCCACACGATAAGCCACATCGCCAACACGTGCAATAATCTGATACGGACCAATAAAACGAGAAGTCAACTTCTTCGACTTCAAGGCACGACCCACACCCGTAACCGGTGTAACTCTCAAAAACACATGGTCGCCTTCTTGAAACTCAAGATCTTTCCTTCTCTTGTCATGATAGCTCTTTTGTCTACTTTGAGAAGCTTTCATCTTCTCCCGAATAAGCTTCACTTTCTCCGTCGTTTGTTGTACCATTTCCGGTCCAACTATCGTCCTCTCGCCGGTTTCATGCCAACACAAAGGTGTTCGACATCTCCGACCATACAAAGCCTCAAATGGTGTCATACTAATACTCGAATGAAAACTGTTATTATAGGTGAACTCAATCAACGCTAAATAACTATCCCAAGCACCACCTTGCTCTAGCACACAAGTACGCAACAAATCCTCCAACGATTGAATCGTCCTCTCGGTTTGACCATCTGTTTGCGGATGGTAAGCCAAACTCAATCTTAGCTTAGAACCCAAAGCCTTATGTAAACTCTCCCAAAACCTCGATGTAAATCTAGGATCTCTATCTGATACAATACTCTTAGGAACTCCATGTAATTTCACCACCACCAGAACATAAATCTCGGCTAACTTCTCCAAAGGATAACTAATATCAATTGGAATAAAGTGAGCAGATTTAGTAAGCCTATCAACAATCACCCAAATAGCATTATGACCTCTTTGCGTATTCGGCAATCCCGTAACAAAATCCATCGATATACTATCCCATTTCCATTCCGGAATATCCAACGGTTGCAACAAACCACTAGGCTTCTGATGTTCCACCTTCGACTTTTGACAAGTCAAACATGCATATACAAATTGAGCAACATCCCTCTTTAATCCAGACCACCAAAAGATTTTCCTCAAATCTTGATACATTTTGTTCGCTCCCGGATGAATACTTAAGTTACTTCGGTGTCCTTCCTCTAATATCATCTTTTTCAACTCCGCGTCGTCGGGAATACAAATACGACCACGGAATCTCAAAACTCCAAAATTATCAACCTTGAAATCCTCATTCTCATTCAACATTAAATCAACAAACTTCAACTCCAACTTTTGCTTTTCACTAACCGTTGCAAGAAAATCATTCGTAACATGTAACATACCAAGTCTCACACTTCGCGGCGTCATTTCACAAACCAAACTCAAATCTCTGAAATCCTCCAAAAGTTCCCATTCTTTCATCATTAATGCGGACATATGTAACAACTTTCGACTTAAGGCATCGGCCACCACATTCGCCTTACCCGGATGGTAATTCAAACTAAAATCAAAATCCTTCAAAAGCTCTAACCATCTTCGTTGTCTCATGTTCAACTCTTTTTGATCAAATAAATATTTCAAGCTCTTGTGATCACTAAAAACTTCAAATCTCGCACCATAAAGATAATGCCTCCATGTTTTCAAAACAAACACCACGGCCGCTAACTCCAAGTCATGCGTAGGATAATTCTTTTCATGCACTCTCAATTGTCGTGAAGCATATGCCACAACTTTTCCATCTTGCATTAAAACACCACCTAAACCTGTCAATGAAGCATCACAATACACAACAAATGGTTCATTAGGATTAGGCAAAATCAAGATCGGAGTCGTTGTCAACCGTCTCTTTAGCTCATTGAAACTCTCTTCACAATGAATATCCCAAATGAAAGCCTTTCCTTTACAAGTCAATTGCGTTAAAGGAAGTGCCAACTTCGAAAATCCTTCTATAAACCTCCGATAATAACCCGCCAAGCCTAAAAAGCTTCGAATCTCCGTAACCGACCTAGGAGCCTCCCATTGCATCACCGCATCTATCTTGGATGGATCAACACTAATACCACTACCGGAAATAACATGTCCAAGGAAACTTACTTCCGACAACCAAAATTCACATTTTGACAACTTAGCATACAATTGTTTCTCTTTCAAAATTTGCAACACAATTCTCAAATGCTCTTCATGCTCCTCTTGAGACTTAGAGTAAATCAAAATATCATCGATGAACACAACCACAAAATGATCCAACTGTTCATGAAAAATACGATTCATGTATTCCATAAACACACCCGGCGCATTAGAAACCCCGAATGGCATCACGGAATATTCGTAATGACCATACCGTGTCCTAAATGCCGTCTTTTGAATATCCTCTCCTTTCACACGAATCTGGTGATATCCCGATCTCAAATCAATCTTGCTAAAAACATTCGCACCAACCAATTGGTCCATCAAATCATCGATCCTTGGAAGCGGATACTTGTTCTTAATTGTCACTTTGTTCAATTGTCGATAATCAATGCATAATCGCATACTCCCGTCCTTCTTCTTTACCAACAATACCGGAGCACCCCAAGGAGAAACACTTGGCCTTACAAATTTCTTATCCAACAAGTCATTCAATTGCTTTTTCAATTCTACCAACTCCGATGCCGACATACGATACGGTGCCATCGAAATCGGTCTAGTACCCGGAACTAGATCAATAGAAAATTCAACTTCTCTTTCCGGCGGTACATCCGTAATGTCTTCCGGAAACACTTCTGGAAATTCACACACCACTGGGAACACATCAAGTGAAACTTTACTTTCCACCGACAATGATGCAAACAAACCAAACAATTGAGCTTCATCCGCTAAAAGTTTCTTCAACTCTTTAGTGGATAGGAAACTCTCAAATTCATCATCTCCCAAAGAAGGAAACCTTACTAACTTGTGATAGCAATCTATATGAACTCGATTAAATTGCAACCAGTTCATACCCAAGATTACGTCCAAACCCTCCAACGGCAAACATACTAAATCCATAACAAAGTCTTTATCATACATGGTTAAAGGACAACTCATACACACCAAAGATGTAGTTACCGACCCTGAAGCAGGAGTCTCAATAACCATCTCACCACCCATCAAAGACAACGCAAGATTTAAACGCATCGCGCACTCCGAAGAAATAAACGAATGAGTCGCTCCCGTATCAATAACAGCAACTAAAGGTGTACTATTAATAAAGCATGTACCTTTAATCAAACGGTCTGCACTAGTGGTCTGAGTCCCCGCCAATGCAAACACCTTTCCGCCCGCTTGAGCTTGTTTCGGCTTAGTACACTTAGTACTAATGTGACCCACTTCTCCACAATTAAAACACTTCACCATATTCCTCCTACACTCAGCAATAGAATGCCCAATACCTCCACAGTTAGAACATTTCCCAACGGGCTTCCTACACTCAGTTGCTTTATGACCCATTCCACCACAATTGAAACACTTAATGAACCCAGAACTTCCTCCTCCAGATCTCTTATTAAAGTTTCCCTTATATTTACCCTTATCAGCGGGTGTCACATAAGGTCCACTTCTAGCTTGTTGCTTCCCCTTCCTCTCATTCACACTCTTGTAATGTGTAGAACGAGCTTTGCTATCTTCCTCGAAGATTCTACAACATTCAGTCAAATCCGAAAACCTCCTAATTCTTTGATATCCCACAGCTTGCTTAATCTCAGGACGCAAACCATTCTCATATTTAATACACTTTGAGAACTCAGCAGTAATCGCGGCATAATGAGAATGAAATTGAACCAATTCCACAAACTTAGCAGTATAGTCCACCACTGACATACCACCTTGTTTCAATTCCAGGAATTCCATCTCCTTCTTCCCTTTCACACTTTCAGGGTAATACTTCAGCAAAAACTCGGTACGAAACAATTCCCAAGTTACCTCTTCATTATCCACCTCAAGAATTTCGCGCATACCGACCCACCAATCATCGGCTTCTTCCCTCAGCATGTGAGATCCAAGCCTCACCTTATTCTCTTCCGCACAGTCCATAACTCTGAAGATTCTTTCAATCTCTTTCAACCAATTTTGAGCTCCATCGGGATCAAATCTTCCTTTGAAAACCGGTGGTTGATTCTTCCTGAACTCTTCATTAGCATTTACATTCGGCGCACCCTGCACCGCCCTAGCCAATGCTTCCATAGCAGCAGCCATCGCATTATCGTTTCTACCAGCCATATTCTGATCATTCCCAAAAATAATAACAAAGATTAAACAACAGTTCAACCAACACAACTACAAGACAGACACAACTGACTCAACTCTGGCTCTGATACCACTTAATGTAACACCCCCTTTCTATACCCCCAAAATAATCATTTAAATCATTTAGGCACATATTCTAAAATTCGCCAGAGTACAATTAAAGCATGGCATAAAAGAGGCATGTCACATTATGCTTGAATTTAAAACATACAACACCTGCTCAAAACATTGATATGCAACAGTGGGGTAACTTGCTACAGAGGAACTTTGTCCTTACACCCACATCTCAATATTTAGAATTAAAGCGGAAAATCCAAACATTGAAATACATCAAAATATATATACATACATATACATATGTATGCTTCATCAATACACTTCATGTTCACATAAACATTTATCCACAAGATACATATACAAATGTATCACAAAAGAATAATATACATCCTAGCTACCCGGTGCTACATATCAGAGTCAACCGACCAAAAGAATGAAGACACGCTTCACAAAAAGACCTCCAGCATACCTACTCTGCAATGCCTCATAGAGCATCATAAAACAGCAGAAGGGTGAGAAATATTATCATAATAACGTTGCATATAATTATATATCTTAACACAAAGTATACACACAACACATCCTCACCATTCTACCATTCCACATAACATACATATTATATTCATTCTTCAATGCATCATTACAACGATACAATTCTTATCACAATTCATCACATCTCATTCAATATACATCGCAAGGCATATATATATATATACAAAACCAAGCATAGTCATCACAATGCTTATCATTCAACATAAACACATATATTCATGTTTATTCACCAATGCACATATACAAAGATGACCAATGCAAATCATAGAGACCGACTCACGACTCTATGCAAATGCAATGCGGGTACCGACTCATTTCATCTCAAGTTCAATTGAAGAACTTATTGGAACCATCGCTTGTTACTTAACGTAACTCCCCGTCGGGCATACGATGTTCACCCATTGCTACCACCTCTCAAAAGGCTTACAATGTTTATGGATTGCTTTCGGTCCTCTTTGTATAAGGCTCACAATCCGATCGCTTTCGGTCCTCTTTGTATAAGGCTCACGATCGTTTGTAATCATCGCTCCCACCTCTCAAAAGGCTTACGACGTTACAACAGGTTCATCTTAGAACCCCACAATGCAAGAATGCACATCATGATGCTTCACATACAACATGACTCATGACACTTTTGACATGCATACATATTCACAATATAGTCATGCATTCATCACACACAATCCACATACATTCACATCAATTGTGCCAAACGGCAACCGAACGTTTTCACAAATAACCAAACAATTCGATTTACGGTTTACCGGAAAAGTTGGTGAAAAGTTGGCTAAAAATATAATTTCTTATCACCATCAATTAGTACATATCAATACCTTCAATTCGATATAAAGAACTCTCAAATCCGATAAACAACGAACAAGTTATGAATATTTCAAACTAACGCAAAAACATAAACCGGACACCCGACACTACGAAACGGTTCGTAAAAACTGTACCGATTGGACCAAGTTCAGACCCCAAAACTATTTTTCCTAGAAAGAACATCTCGTTAGCTTCCCAACGCTTCGAACGGGGATCAAAACCGACTTACGGTTCAAGAGATATGAATTTCCGAAGTTTCCCCGACAAACCAGATTTTCTGTTTCAGCACAGTATGTATCGATACATAGGCTTTATGTATCGATACATAAAGACCTCATGTATCGATTCATAACTCGCATGTGTCGACACATGCTGTAGTGAAAATGCTATTTTTCCCAATTTTCACAGTATGTATCGATGCATAAGGGTTATGTATCGATACATAAACCATTTCGTATCGATACATAGATGGTATGAATCGATTCATGCTCTGTTTTTCTCAAAAAAACCAGATTTTCCAATTTACACCTTTGCTGTCCTTTTCCCGAATCCCCTAAAACTCGACTAAATCGAACATTTTCACCAAAACAAACATATACTCCCAATCACCAAATACATAAGAACATTTTAGAACACATAAACGAAATTTCTACGACGTTCGATTTTTCGATTAAATTTCAACCTTTCAAAAACCAGAATTTTTAAACTTCACCAAATCGAATAAAAAGCACGCCATACGACGACCTAACCTTCCTCGATACCGCTACGTAATTTATTTCGAATTCTAACCGTGAAAACATCGTTTTCTATCAATTTCCTATAATTCGACCTAAACGGAAACAACAACGGAAACATACCGAAAACTAACCGAAACATAACCAAACTTCATGAAACTTCAAACAGCAGTTCACATACATATAACCAACCAACACATGTATTTATATGACTTTCCGACCGTAGAAACATCGGTTTCTATCGATTTCGTCAAATACGGCATAAACGGAAACATATGGAAAACCAATCAAAACATTCACACAAAACACATACATAATCATACACAAAGTTAGGATAATAATATTTCACACCCTTACCCGATTTCTCGATTCTTGGAAGCTTGATCTTGATGATTTGTAGCTTTTCTTCTTTTTCTCTTCTCTTTTTCACTCTTGCTCTCAAAATTCTGTTTTTCTCTCTTTCTCACCTCTAACTTTCTATTTCTATTCTTTTTCTTTCTTTCTTATACTTTTCTTAAAATATCTCATATATAATAATTAACCAAAATATCTCACAAATATCTAATAATACATTTTCTCACTTAAAAATATCTAACTTAACAAAAATTATGAAATGTCTAAAATACCCTCCAATCTAATTTCCCCGCAAACTCTCAAAAACAGTAAAATCACATAATATGCAAACATAACATATTAACACACCAATATCACAAATAACATAATTATTGCCCAATTAAATAAAAGACCCAACCAAATAGAATCAATCAACACAAAAATGGAAATATCAAAATCGGGCTGTTACAACCTCTTAGATGTAAGTAAACTCAAATGGTTGATGAACCAGACAATTCTTGACTTGACAGGGCAAAATTCTTTAGTGATTCCTCAGATTGAAACCCTAATTCCACACTTTGGTCTGGTGATCTTTTGTTGACTAGACTTGATTCAAAGTCTTGAGATTTTGGTTCCAAACAACTTGTGAGGCTTTGTGATGATTGTATGGAGCCAGAGAACACCTTAGGAGGCCTTGAATCTCTCTATGCAAACCCTAATTTCAAGCATAAGGGAAACAAACTGCAAGATATGGGTTAGTTAAATAGTGCATATATGACTTTTCCTGAATGTCTATGCAAGATGTTATGACATCTAAGAGGTAAAATTTGGGGTACAACAGTTGCCCCTATTTAAATAGCTTTACCGGATGGCACAAGGAAAGGAAGTCCTCGGGACATCAAGGTGGAAAGGTATTTAAATATAGCAAACCGAAAATTTTGCCCTTAGATGGAATGCAGATGCTAAGGACAAGCAACAGACATGCAAATACTGACATGCCATGAACTTCTAGCATGATGAGAATGATACCATGATGCTAAATGCAAGATGCAGACGAAAACAAAAGCAAACAGGGATAAAGGCAACAAAATGAATAAACACTCACTAGGGAAGGATGAAAGTTAGTATCCATGAGGCAAACTCACTAGGGATACAGGCTGACCAACAAAAGAGACTCACTGAAGAGACTCTGAGGAAATACTGGGGATGAAAAATGAAACTGGATGAAAACCCTACATATCCTCATTAGGGATAGAAGCCGGAGAGGTGTTCTCCACTGGGGGAAGATCCAGGGAGATGGACGACAGGTTCGTAGGTGACCGGACGACACTGAGGAAATAAGACGCATTCTTACTGAGCATGAAACCAGAAAGAAGACATGATCTCCACTGGGGATCAGTTTGAAATAAAAGGACAGACATCCACTAAAAGATTTTCTTGGATTTTCTTATACTAAAGAGTTCAAACGGGATCTTCAAGAAAAGCCAGAAAATACAGAGATAATCTTTTGCGTGCCCAAATGATGATCAATCACAAGGACTTTCAAAGAGATATTGATAATGACAGAACCTCAGCTGGGAACCAGATTAAAGTACCAACAAGGATTGGACTCAGAAGTGACATGTCAGTATACACCAATTTGAGTTGGATAAGATACCAATTTGAGTTGGACTTTGGGTACCAATATGAGCTGGATTTTGTAATGCCAGTATGAGCTGGACTTTGAATACCAGTATGAGCTGGATTTTGGATACCAGTATGAGCTGGACTTTTGAATGTCAGTATGAGCTGGACTTTTGAATGAGGTTCACAACTGACCAAAGTTCACATCGTCAAAAGGGCTGACGACAAGGAACAATAACATGGATCACATCATCAAGAAGTTTGACGGCAAGGAATAATAACACATCCGAAGGTACACAACCTGAACTTGGAACACCTCATCAAACAGATTGACGGGAAGAAGCCAAACATATCCGAGGGTACGAAACCTGAACTCGGAACACCTCATCAAACAGATTGACGGCAAGGAAATAATACATATCTGAGGGTACGAAACCTGAACTCGGAACACCTCATCAAACAGATTGACGGCAAGGAAATAATACAGATCCGAGGGTACGAAACCTAAACTCAGAACACCTCATCAAACAGATTGACGACAAGGAAATAATACATATCCGAGGGTACGAAACCTGAACTCGGAACACCTCATCAAACAGATTGACGACAAGGATATAATACATATCCGAGGGTACACAACCTGAACTCAGAACACCTCATCAAACAGATTGACGGCAAGGAAATAATACATATCCGAGGATACGAAACCTGAACTTGGAACACCTCATCAAACAGATTGACGGCAAGGAAATAATACATATCCGAGGGTACGAAACCTGAACTCAGAACACCTCATCAAACAGATTAACGACAAGGAAATAATACATATCCGAGGGTACGAAACCTGAACTCGGAACACCTCATCAAACAGATTGACGACAAGGAATAATAACACATCCGAAGGTACATAACCTGAACTCGGAACACCTCATCAAACAGATTGACGGGAAGAAGCCAAACATATCCGAGGGTATGAAACCTGAACTCGGAACACCTCATCAAACAGATTGACGGAAAGGAAATAATACATATCCGAGGGTACGAAACCTAAACTCGGAACACCTCATCAAACAGATTGACGACAAGGAAATAAATATATCCGAAGGTACATAACCTGAGCTCGAAACACCTCATCAAACAGATTGACGGGAAAAAATACCTCAAATAGGGATCACATCAAACGGGTTGATGGAAAGTGACTGATTTAAGGTAACACCATTGGTAACTGTAGAAGTATGACTAAAACCAAGGACGGATAAGCTTATCAGGGGAGAGACTGCCACTTATCGTTGTAAAGGTAATGATAGCAAAACAAGCTTCTCAAGGAGATTGCTACTTGTTAGTTGGGTATAAATTCCAAAGAGATGTTGATATTACAACACTGCTAGAGAAATAATTGTCTTCAATGAGGACCTGCAAAAGATTCTTCCTGTAAGACACAGTGCAAGATAAATGCACGTTCAAGATGGGTTCAGAAACCACACCTGCCATGGATCAAAGTTTAATCTAGGAACAAGCTAGAAAGAAACGGTCAAGCAAGACTCCAATTGAGGAATGAACTCAAATGGGGATTTATCTTATCTAAATGTGGAAAAGATAACTGAACCAACCATCATCCATGAGAATCAAACTCTATGGGGAATTCAGAAGGATGGGCACTTTATGCCTAGGGCTGACAACTCTATTGGAGAGAATAGACAAACACAGTCACTTGGGGAGATAAACACCAAAGTGAACTAAAATAGGTAAACACCAAAAAAGGAAGCAGAAATGCTAAGATAATATGCACATGAATGCTTATGCCATGCTTATGCTTATGCTGACAAAACAGACAAAAATAAGCGAGACCGGAGATGAAATAAACATCTCGGCAAGGATACCCAGCCAAACTCATCAGATTGGACCATTATTGGGGATGAATCTGCAGAAATCAGTGGTTCTACTTCAAGATTACAACTTTCTCTAGGGAAAAAGTCTTTCACTTGGTATAGCATCATGACTTCACTAGGATTGCCATCATGGAGAATTGTCAAGATTAGCTGAAGTAACAGCTTATTGGGGAGCTAGCAAAGGATGTCACCAAAGATGAGTAGTTCTTCATAACTTATCTGCCCCATATTACACGGTCTGTTAGGAGAAAATATCAAGAGGATTTTACAGAAGAATTGGCATACAAGGTGTTTCAATATCTTCAAACTCTTGGAGAAATTCATGAATTTTGACATAACTGCCCCTGATTAACGACACTTACACAACCAAGTCCCTGAACTTGCTCCTCAGACCAGCTGATTTGTGGAAGAGATGCCCCAGACTGATTGGCCTTTTAGAGATTTACTGAATCTCGATTTGACTGCTTCTGATTAACTGGTCTGTGAGGATAAGTCATCAAAAGGATTTTACAGAAGAATTGGCATACCGGATGCTTCAATACCTTCAAACTTTTGAAAAGAAATGAGCCTCGGCATAACTGCCCTTGATTAACCGTATTTGCCCAACAAGGTCCTCAGACTGTGGTAGAAACAAATGGGGAACAAATTTACCCCTGTTGGTAGGTCACTGGAGTACAAACTTTTCATAGGATGACCTCAAGAAGGCTTGCCCTAATATTCTGAACTTTGACGAGTTCTACCCCTGATTCGGTAGATTGGTAAATCCTTCCGCCTGGTTACCCCTGACTGAGCTTCCTTTATCAAGTCAAATTCCCTAGCTGGCTGCATTTGTCGGGATTTCTTTGACATTTAATTGTCTTTGCAAACAAGTATTGTTCATTAAAAATTGGCAATTTTAATGCAAAATTCATGCAAGCTTTTGAAATCAAGTTTTATTTATGAAACACACACACGGTAGAATGATTAAATAAAAAACAAAGGTGGATCTAGTCATTTACAGAATGACAGATGAAGTGATCAACACACGCAAATATCAAAGATCATTAGGAGACAGGTTAATCAACCTTGCTATAGTATGCTTTCAAAACAACCTTACCTCAATTAGGTCTTTTAAGGGTTGTAACGTGGCTTGGTTCACGGTTTATGAAACAAAGGATAAAGGCTCAAAGTTTATTTGTCCCACCCAATCTTCGTGATGAACTCCAATCCTACACTCAGTTAACTCAAGCTATACATTCAAGTTTCCAAAGGTTAGGAAATGAATTGATGATAGTTGACTATGATTCGGACACCTTTGTAGTCATTACTCCCTTGCAGAATTTGGTTATCCTTTATTGCTGAGGTTTTGAGACCTCCTTTTGTTTTGAGGTTTTGAGACCTCTTTTCGTCTTTGGTGAGGTTATGAGACCTCTTTTTCTTTATTGAGGTTATGAGACCTCTTTGTATTTAATGTTGTACAAGCCTTCTTGTATAAGGCAAGGTTTGGGCTTCCCATATTTCTTGGCTTTTTGCCTTGAAAGGGACTCGGCTCATTCTTTGATTAAGGATTTCTCAACGATCCTTCCTTATTTGCTGCTGGGAGGAATAATTTATACAACACTTACTCATTTGATTTGAGATAGCTAACTGGTGTCTTGCATGAAACACTTGCATTCGAATGCATAACCAAGTTAAACTGAGAACTACCCTACCCCAAGGTTGAGATTTAAGGGTTTTTATGTAAGGAAAAAAAAACTCCTACTTCTAGGCTCGAAGGGGTTAACGAGGGATTATCTTCCTTATTTCTCCAGTGTTTGGGAATTGAAACAATGCCTTACATCATCGGCAAGGTTTAATCGAAAGCATACCACATCAATTATGGATATTATTTTCATCATCCTCCCAAATCTTTGCTTAACAACAATTTTGATAAGTGGTATATTTTTTGTTTTTATGCACACAAAAGTAAATTAGTGAAACGAATGGACTTAATCAAAAGGTGCACAAACATTTCATTAATCTTGCCAATTTGAAATTACAACAAAACTTATAAGCAAAAACAAATTCAAATCGCAAAGGAAATACAATTAAAAAATACTGAAATGAACAAAATACAGCCAACCTTGGCGAATTGATTTCAGAAGATTTCAGTTTTCGGGCCCAAGCAGGGGAACACCTTCGTCACTGATCACTTGTTCTTTGTGATACAGAACCTTGAGAGGCCTTGCAAGTCTTTTGCCTTTTGCTTCCAGAGAGGAGACATTGACATCCGATGTAGGGGTGTTAAAAAATATGGTTAACTGAATTGTATACTAGAATTGAACTGCATTGCACTGTAAAAAAACTGAACCATTTAAATGGTTAATGAACTGAACCATTTAATTAAAACAATTCAAATTCAGTTTAAAACTGGTTCTGAACCAATTTTCTTTTATAAACTAGTTTAATTATATAAATTAATTAATTTTTAATAAAAGGAATAAAAATTTTATTAAAAGTAAAAAAAATCTGAAAATTAAAAAAAAAATTGAAAATTAAAAAAAAAATCTAGAAAATATATTTTTTATTTCCTGAAAATTATTTATTTCCTAAAAAAAAATTAATATCGATTTTGTCCAAATAATCGAATTTTTTCAAAAATACGAAACATGGATTTTCTAGTGGCACAATATATTACATCAAAATCCGCTTAAAGAATGAGATTCAAAACTTATTTGATGATGCATATAACAAAAATATCAAAATCAAAATCAATGACTTTTCTTCCCTAAAAAATAATTTTTCTGAGAAGGAGGTAATAATATATTACTACATTAATTGAAGGATAAAGCTCTGTTTCTTCTTTTGTGATTGATTATGGTATGTATTTTTCTCTCTTTTCACACTGATGCTTGTTTTCCATTTAATTTGATGATCCATTTAGCATGCATCTCTTCTGAGCATTAAGAATTTTGAAAAAGAGAAGAATAAAATAAAGTAATATTTTTTTAAAATGGAAAATGAAAGTAAGAGGAGGTCAATAATTAATTGTATTGTCATTACTACCCTTTATGATATTGGTAATAACGTGAAAACAAAGTCATATGCAATTTTTATGGAAAAAAAATCCAAATTTTCCTTTATCCAAACAATAATAACTAAGTTCACAATTATTAGAACATAAATGGGAAGAAGTGTTTGAGACGTTAACGCCATTTTCTCAAAAAATTAGTTTAAATATAAAAACAAAAAATTACGGTTTTAAACTGCAAACCATATTTTAATCAACAATCAGTTTGATCAAAACCAATTTTAATTAGTGCAAAATTATCAACAGATCGGATTTTTGTTGGAGCAGTAATTGAAACGGAAAATTAATAATACTGATGTAATATATTGTGCCTCTGAATAATCAACAAGGTAAGGTAAGAACTTTTGAGAATTAACACTAGTGAATAATGAAATCCCAAAACAGAAATTGCATATTAATAATACTGATGTAATATATTGTGCCACTAAATAATCAACATTTAACAACGTGAAACTTTTTGAAAAAATTTGGTTTTAAAAGAGTTTAAAATATATAATTGGTTTAAAATTGTAAACTGATTATAAACTAGTTTAAACTAGTTTTTAATTGAATTGTAACCATTTTAGCAGTTAACTGAATTTTTATTAAAATGGTTATTGCAAACTAAACCAAACCATAAATGTGGTTCAATTCAATGCAGTTCATGAACCATGAACACCCCTAATCCGATGTACCTTCCTGAGGTTGCAGTGTTTTTAGCAGGCTTAGCAGTCTTGTTTCGAACTCTTTGCATTCTTCAATGGGATGCCCCATTGTCCTAGTGTGGAACTTGCATTTAATCTCTGGGCGATCTTCTTCAAGGATCAGATCCCTATCATAAATCAGCCTTTGCACAGTAGCTTCTAAGGCTCGGCAACCATCCAAGTCATGCCCTTCGGCTCCCTTGTGGAATTCACAAGTCAGGTTTGGATTGTGCCAAGGTCCTGGCACAGGGTTGAGAAGTCGAGGAGTCACCAGCTTGTTCTGAATTAGCAATGGGAAAAGTTTACTCAATGGCACTGGAATAAGCTTGTAGTGAACCTTGCCCCTTTTGACATAACACTTCTTCTTGTTTTGATTTTGGGAACCTTGAGGAGGAACAACAGTTGGAGGCGGGAACACCCTTTCGGTAGACATCTGATGACAATTACATTTTGGTGTAAGATCAAGACCAAAGGTTGGCTGGCATGAGGTTTCCCCAAAGGCAGATTCTTGGCATGGGAGAGCCACAGGAGATGGCAAAATATTGTTGATTTGAGTGCCTTGAGGTGTGAACGAGAATTTCTCAGAGTCTAACAGATTCTGAACCATACTCCTGAGCACCTTACAATCTTCAGTTGAATGCCCCGGTGCCCCAGCATGGTAGTTACATCGAGCGTTGGCGTAAAAGTCTGATGGGTATGGAAAAGGCACTGGCTCTATTTCCTTTGGCACTATCAATCCACCTTCGATCAGGACTGGTAACATCTGAGTGTATGTCATTGGTAGCGGAGAGAAATACCTCTCTGGCTTCTTTGGCCTTAGTCGTGCATGCTGACGCGGTTGACGGCGGTCTGACCTTTGATACTGTGGAGGTCCTTGAGTTAGATGAGCCACAAAGGGTGATGGACTGACAGCTTTTCTAGGAGTAGCAGGGTGAGCATACTCCTCTTTCATCAGAGCTTGTAAAGTTTCCAGAACCCAATTCATCTGGCATTTGAGGATTCTAACCTCCTCTTTCAAATCTTCTTGGTTCTTCAGAATCTCATTCATTATTGTCATTGTCTTGAATAGGAGCTAGGTATCCTTCAGACATAGAGGGAAAGACTCAAGACCGAGAAGTGCAAATGAGATGCGAATGCGCATGGAATGCAAATACAAGCCAAGTGGTTTCAAGGAACTCAAAGACAAGTTGCAAAAATTTTTGTGGAAAAACTGAAGAAGTTTTTGTTTTTAAGATCCAAGCTCTGTTGATCTTTTGAAAAGGAAATGTATTTCTGAATTCCTTGAAACCAACAATGGATGCAATGAGATGTATACAATGCACAAAACACATAAACACACATATTCACAAATGTACAACCACACTGACAAAGGGTCTAGGTTGAGGTCAAGAGCATGGAGCCATGGTCTACCCATCCCAAAAGGTGTGTACTATGGGTTTTCAATCTGCAGAATAGGGTTCTAAAAAGTTCCCAGAGTCGACAACCCATATTTCGGATATTATCAACTTCCCGAATGACTCGGTAGTCAATAAAATTCTCAAGAGAATCTCGTCTGAGTGTAGTATTGCGTAGCAACCAATTCAGGAATTGACTCCCTCATAGTCCTCGCACTACATCCTAAAAAGGCTTAAGTGGGGTTTGGAAATAACTATGGTTCTCAGTATCAATGGCATCTACATCGAGAGTAGCACGTTTTCACGAATGGACTCGTTAAACATGACAAAACTCTCAAGAGGGCCTAAACTGAGTGATGGTGTCTCAAGTCAACTTTTTCAGGAATCGACTCCCTCAAAGCCTCCTTGAATATACAATCGTCCTATCATAAGTGCTCTCAAGTCTGGGTTAAGACTTATCTCACCACTCAAGAACACCCTGCCAAACAAAAGAAACCAAGCAAATATACAGATATATACAGATATGTAAAAATATAGCAAACATAAACAACACAAGCAAAAACAAGGTGGGCTTAACCCTCAAAATTTATCAGAATCTCCCTAGTGAAGTCGCCATTTCTGTTGCGGTGAAAATCAGATAACAAGATATTAATTAACTTGCACCACATTTATTTGAATTCACAACCGACTTTGATTTATCCAAAGGAAAGGTTCAAGATCGAGAAAACCTAAAAGGGGGAGATCTAAGGTCCGGGGGTTGGTTATATTAAGGGAAGGTATTAGCACCCTTAACATCTGTAGTACTCTACAGGAACCTCTTGTTTAGTTTGTGTTATGTTATGTTTGCTTGTTAAGATAAATCTTTTAAGGGTATATACACTAAGTTTGCTCGCCAAGACATCGCATATTGTGCCTATGTATATGACTAAAGAATCAGAGCAACCGTAGTTCACCTAACTAAGGGTGAATTTGAGGAACCATTGACTATGGCCAAAGTTCCAAGGGAAATGAGTGTGAGCTCATCTTAGAGTTTGAAGAAACTCTCTAAGTTCTAAGTTATGATGGGGGAAGTGAATACTCAAAATGATGAGTCTCACATAGAGTTCAAGAACTCTAACTTGTTGTAAGTTGTAAGATGATTGGCTATGAGGCCAAGGGAGAATGGCTATGACTATGAGGTCGAAGCCTACCTATGACTATGAGGTCAAAGGTTTAAGAAATGGCTCTATGACTATGAGGTCAAGAGGGGATCCTATGACTATGGGATCAAGGAGGATGTGAACACCTATGATTATGAGGTTAAGGGTTGATTATGAGATATCTATGACTTTGAGGTCAATAGAAAGACTTTCCTTTGGAAGGAGGGGAAAATAACAATTCTCATGGGCAGAATGTTGTACATATATTTATATGAAACAAAGCATTCTAACAATAAGATATCAAAGTGAAAATAAGCTCACAACACCATACAAGGTTAGAAACACATGTATTAAATCAAGATGAACAAGATAATAGGATGAAAGAATCGAAGAAGTCAAGGTGGTCATGGAAAAACCCTAAGAATGTCTTTTACTTCCAATATTAATAAATGCTTCACAAATGTTTGTTTTCACCAATTTCTTTTTATATTAAAAAAGTAGACACATTAAGGAGCATTTTACAAAAAGAATGGGCAAAAAAGAGTGAAAAATGACCAAGTTATGAGTTTTTGAAAATAAGGTATAAACCAAAAAATAGAAAATAAATAAGTGATAAAAAAGAAAGGGAGATGTTCCCCATGGGTATTGAACCCGTGCCCTTCTGATTGCAGCTTAAAATACTAACCATCTCATCCAATGTGTGCATATTAACCAAGAGTGGCTAAGGAAGAATATATGTAAAAGGTGTGTTTTTCAGAAAATAAAAACAAAGATCTGGGGCGAAGGGGATTTGAACCCCATTCCTTGTGTTTACAGCACATACATCTTTACCACTGGGGTGGCTATACATCCATTGTATATGCCACCCCCGCAAACATATATTCTAAAAAATGCTATGAACCAAAATGAAATAAATGACAGCGAGGAGGAAAATGGAATGTAACATGCAATACGCCTATGTATGACATAGTGTCAACCGGTCGTAAAAAATTCACATCGAGACAAAATTCCCTGCTAGGCTGAATCACACATCAACACGCCCTCCTTGGTTCATGCAACATGAAGCTATACGCATGGCATGCTCTCATCTTGCTCCAACCATATCAAGCTCATTTCTTCATCTTTTCTCACAAACTAAAAGTCCAGAATTATCAGCAAGAAACAAGGAACCTAACTGTGCTATTTGTCTTCCCTAAAGTCCAACTCCCATCTCATACGGCTACCAAAACCAGTGCAAACAAACAATGAAAATTCAAGCTTCAAATATGCAAGTCATGAAAAATAGGTAATGAACTTAAACATGATAATGGAAATGAAGTTATAAGATCAGGGGCATGGACATGGAATCACAGGTTCATGGAAACAAAACAAATACTCAAACGTGCCAACACTTTCAAAGTAAACTCAAAGTAGTAACCCTGAACGTGGCATTAGAGTAGCAGCAAAACAACACCAGAACTGGCAAGGTGTTATGAAATATTTTTACGTAGATATATATCTTGGACATACAATAAAATGAAGGTGATATTGTGGGTGTAGAGTTATGAGTTATCACTATTAGAAAATTTGTCACGACAACGTCAAAACAAACTTTTACATTCAATTTATCTTAGCATACTACGAACAATGTGAGCATCCTTGCACAATCTAGCTAAGTCAAAAGGGAACACCCTGGCAGCTTTTAGAAATAAATGTAGACCCAACACTAATTTCATGAAGTTATTAGGGGTGCAAGGTTTTAGCAATATAATCAGTATGGAATTTATCTGAATTTGATCATTGTGTTCCAAACATGACGTAGTGAGAGTATCATTCATTATGCTCATTGATAAGTTATACCTTATTGACATGAAATAACCAAACACACAAGTCTCAGCACGAAGGTGTTATATCTTTAAACAAACAACCAAAAATAACACACATCCTTACTGACTATGAATATGGAATGCTAAACAAAAATGTAATGGTAGCATGATAACAGTTTTGAGATATTTTAATCTGAGTATGTGAACATGAAATCATAGATATAATGGAGAAGTGTGAGAACATGAACTTATCATTTCAGCAAAAATTCAAACAAACCTTTAAGTTATTCCACCTAAACTCATACACAAACTTGAAAGTATTCATAACCTAAAAACAAGATTATTATACATTCCAAGCTTCCAAGATTGGCACGGTTTAAAAATACATCTCATGGACTTAAACTTATCATTCGTGATGTCATGCATTGTGTGAGTGCAAACTACCTATTCATAGGGAAGCTGGCCTCACAGTAGGCTCTCATGAAGATCAAAACACATCATGCTTGATTTATAGCAAGAAGGACAAAACACATCATGCAGGATTCACACTTATATTAAAAGGACAAAACCATCCAAAACTGACAGTAACAAAACCATGGTCTTCACATTTACTTGTAGCAAAACATACATAGCAATGCAAATGGCACTAAGGTTTAGAGAAAGAAGAAATGAAAATAGAGTATATGAGGCAGACAACATTAAGAATGGATAAAACTAAATACAGACTGGAAAATTCCAAACATGTCATTTCCTATGTTAACAAGATTCAAACGAAATTCATACAGTGCAGTCTCTTAGTGTCGTATTCATGTCAAAGGGAACTTTCAAATCCAAACAAAACTAAGACAAGGCTCTTGTTGAGAACAAAAACAAATTGGGATTGTCAAGTTTATGAATAGAATCAAACTTCATCGTGCCCAAAGTCTTTTCATGTTAACACACTATACTAATGCAAATAAAAAAATGAACTCCCTGATCATGATATGGAAGCTCTATAGGAGCCTCAGATGTATTAGTTAATGAAACGTGAGCACGAGTCATGGCTTACCAATCCTAAACAAACTAACATGTCATAAAAAATGGACATGTTGAGAGCAATTTAAACATACACTACTTTGAAACAATGACAGGATGTATTCCAAATTTATTCAGCAGCATATCTTGCTATCTAAGCGCATCCATCATCCACATTCAAACATGATAATAGTATAGGCATAGAAAAACAACAGAGAAAGAAGGAATACCTAGTGTTGTACTTAACAGAACAAACTTCCCTCTCCTTGCAACCACTTTGCTCCAACTTTCTCAAAACCTCCTCACTTTCCAAACTAGGACTCAAAGCTTTCTTTAGGGTTTCTTGAATGAATTATTGGTGAGAAACAACTGAGAACCCAACCCTATTTATAGGAAAAGAAAGAAGGCTTCAAGCATGGCTAGAATTATACAATGTGCCAATTTTGCCCTTTACATCATGTGAGATATTGCTTTTTGCTGAACCACAATCTCTAAAATCCCTGCTAACTGACGTGGTTAGGTCTGGTCAGCTGGTGTAAAGTGATTTGACCAAGGCTCCATGAATAAACAAACATTCTTTCTTGAAAAGTTTCTCTCTCATAGATGTCTACTTGCACCATGTTGGATAAAACTAAGTTATTTTTATGATACCACTTGAGTGAATCGTGGCAGAGGTCTAAATGGTGTTTAACTAGTCTCACAACATCAGAAGGGTGAAGGTTTTGGGGTTTAGGAAGAATTTGTACGATTATGCATAAATTGGCAATTTGAAAATGAAGAAATGGACCTCTAACTTCATGTAATCGAATCTCTCAGCTCACTCCATGGATTGAGGAGTTCTAGGACTTTTTGGAAAGCCCTCAATGCCCTCTACAACTTTCATCTTCAAATATTTTTGGTTTGAGGCCTGGAATAGAGTGAAAATCGTCCAGGAAGTCATGTGCACATAGCTGCCAAAAAGACTTAGAAAAAATTTCTAAGTTATGGAAATTTTACAACTTAAAACACCTAACTTTAACACCTCATAACTTGAGATTGGCTTAGCCAAATGAGAAGTTCTACACATGCCTGGAAAGTTTGAAGAACAAGGAACAACTTTCACGTCCAAAGATTTTTAATTTGAAGCTTGGAACTAGGTGAAAATTTGGGTTAAAGTTGGAAGAAAAATAAGGTGAAAATGCTAAAAATTTCACTAAGTCTTTGGGGAAGTTTAGCTTCTAAGTCTCATAACTCACAAACCATGTATTTTTTGGAGAAAAGTCATATTTAACACCTTGAAGATCATGGAAAGAGATTTCATTTAGGCTTTGAGTAACTCAAATTGGATGTGTGGTTTGGAAATTATGACCATTTCAAATTGGCACAAGAGGGGAAAATTCCACGTATGAAAAGTTTCATGAACTAAAACTTACTTCCTTTGCAAGAAACTCCTTGAAACTTGATCTTTATACTTTGAGTCCTCAATAAGACATGTTATGATGAGTTGAGGCATTGGAGGTTTCATTTGGTTCAAAATCCCAAAGATCAGGGCTTCAGACAAAACCCTAATTTTGACTGTGAATGCACTGGGATAAACCTTGGTAATCTTGCTTCTTTCTTCACATCTAAAGCTCATAGAAGACCTTTAGGGATGTTTACTAACTCATGGAGCCATGGTTTAGGGTTTGAAGGCACCTCTTAATGAAAATCAAGACCAATGATCCATATGTTCTAACAGAAACCCTAATTTGGGGTCAGGGTGAAACTGGGGCTCAAACCTCTCATGATGAGAGCCATATGACCTTGAGTTCTTGTTGGATGAGACCTCTGTAACACCCCCTTTCTATACCCCCAAAATAATCATTTAAATCATTTAGGCACATATTCTAAAACTCGCCAGAGTACAATTAAAGCATGGCATAAAAGAGGCATGTCACATTATGCTTGAATTTAAAACATACAACACCTGCTCAAAACATTGATATGCAACAGTGGGGTAACTTGCTACAGAGGAACTTTGTCCTTACACTCACATCTCAATATTTAGAATTAAAGCGGAAAATCCAAACATTGAAATACATCAAAATATATATACATACATATACATATGTATGCTTCATCAATACACTTCATGTTCACATAAACATTTATCCACAAGATACATATACAAATGTATCACAAAAGAATAATATACATCCTAGCTACCCGGTGCTACATATCAGAGCCAACCGACCAAAAGAATGAAGACACGCTTCACAAAAAGACCTCCAGCATACCTACTCTGCAATGCCTCATAGAGCATCATAAAACAGCAGAAGGGTGAGAAATATTATCATAATAACGTTGCATATAATTATATATCTCAACACAAAGTATACACACAACACATCCTCACCATTCTACCATTCCACATAACATACATATTATATTCATTCTTCAATGCATCATTACAACGATACAATTCTTATCACAATTCATCACATCTCATTCAATATACATCGCAAGGCATATATATATATATATATATATATATACAAAACCAAGCATAGTCATCACAATGCTTATCATTCAACATAAACACATATATTCATGTTTATTCACCAATGCACATATACAAAGATGATCAATGCAAATCATAGAGACCGACTCATGACTCTATGCAAATGCAATGCGGGTACCGACTCATTTCATCTCAAGTTCAATTGAAGAACTTATTGGAACCATCGCTTGTTACTTAACGTAACTCCCCGTCGGGCATACGATGTTCACCCATTGCTACCACCTCTCAAAAGGCTTACAATGTTTATGGATTGCTTTCGGTCCTCTTTGTATAAGGCTCACAATCCGATCGCTTTCGGTCCTCTTTGTATAAGGCTCACGATCGTTTGTAATCATCGCTCCCACCTCTCAAAAGGCTTACGACGTTACAACGGGTTCATCTTAGAACCCCACAATGCAAGAATGCACATCATGATGCTTCACATACAACATGACTCATGACACTTTTAACATGCATACATATTCACAATATAGTCATGCATTCATCACACACAATCCACATACATTCACATCAATTGTGCCAAACGGCAACCGAACGTTTTCACAAATAACCAAACAATTCGATTTACGGTTTACCGGAAAAGTTGGTGAAAAGTTGGCTAAAAATATAATTTCTTATCACCATCAATTAGTACATATCAATACCTTCAATTCGATATAAAGAACTCTCAAATCCGATAAACAACGAACAAGTTATGAATATTTCAAACTAACGCAAAAACATAAACCGGACACCCGACACTACGAAACGGTTCGTAAAAACTGTACCGATTGGACCAAGTTCAGACCCCAAAACTATTTTTCCTAGAAAGAACATCTCGTTAGCTTCCCAACGCTTCGAACGGGGATCAAAACCGACTTACGGTTCAAGAGATATGAATTTCCGAAGTTTCCCCGACAAACCAGATTTTCTGTTTCAGCACAGTATGTATCGATACATAGGCTTTATGTATCGATACATAAAGACCTCATGTATCGATTCATAACTCGCATGTGTCGACACATGCTGTAGTGAAAATGCTATTTTTCCCAATTTTCACAGTATGTATCGATGCATAAGGGTTATGTATCGATACATAAACCATTTCGTATCGATACATAGATGGTATGAATCGATTCATGCTCTGTTTTTCTCAAAAAAACCAGATTTTCCAATTTACACCTTTGTTGTCCTTTTCCCGAATCCCCTAAAACTCGACTAAATCGAACATTTTCACCAAAACAAACATATACTCCCAACCACCAAATACATAAGAACATTTTAGAACACATAAACGAAATTTCTACGACGTTCGATTTTTCGATTAAATTTCAACCTTTCAAAAACCAGAATTTTTAAACTTCACCAAATCGAATAAAAAGCACGCCATACGACGACCTAACCTTCCTCGATACCGCTACGTAATTTATTTCGAATTCTAACCGTGAAAACATCGTTTTCTATCAATTTCCTATAATTCGACCTAAACGGAAACAACAACGGAAACATACCGAAAACTAACCGAAACATAACCAAACTTCATGAAACTTCAAACAGCAGTTCACATACATATAACCAACCAACACATGTATTTATATGACTTTCCGACCGTAGAAACATCGGTTTCTATCGATTTCGTCAAATACGGCATAAACGGAAACATATGGAAAACCAATCAAAACATTCACACAAAACACATACATAATCATACACAAAGTTAGGATAATAATATTTCACACCCTTACCCGATTTCTCGATTCTTGGAAGCTTGATCTTGATGATTTGTAGCTTTTCTTCTTTTTCTCTTCTCTTTTTCACTCTTGCTCTCAAAATTCTGTTTTTCTCTCTTTCTCACCTCTAACTTTCTATTTCTATTCTTTTTCTTTCTTTCTTATACTTTTCTTAAAATATCTCATATATAATAATTAACCAAAATATCTCACAAATATCTAATAATACATTTTCTCACTTAAAAATATCTAACTTAACAAAAATTATGAAATGTCTAAAATACCCTCCAATCTAATTTCCCCGCAAACTCTCAAAAACAGTAAAATCACATAATATGCAAACATAACATATTAACACACCAATATCACAAATAACATAATTATTGCCCAATTAAATAAAAGACCCAACCAAATAGAATCAATCAACACAAAAATGGAAATATCAAAATCGGGCTGTTACAACTCTCCCCCACTTTAGAAATTTTCGTCCTCGAAAATATTACCTGATTCAAACAACTCCGGATACGACTCGCGCATCCCACTTTCCAATTCCCAATTCATATTGCCTTCTGAAGCGCCTCCCCACGCCACTTTCACAAGCGCAACATCTTTACCTCTTAACTTCTTAACTTCGCGATCCAAAATCTTAATCGGTAAAACTTCAACCGTAAGATTATCTCTCACTTCCACATCGTCCATAGGAATAACATGTGACGGATCCGGAACATACTTCCGAAGTTGCGAAACATGGAAAACGTCATGCAAATTCGAAAGATTCGGAGGCAACGCCACACGATAAGCCACATCGCCAACACGTGCAATAATCTGATACGGACCAATAAAACGAGAAGTCAACTTCTTCGACTTCAAGGCACGACCCACACCCGTAACCGGTGTAACTCTCAAAAACACATGGTCGCCTTCTTGAAACTCAAGATCTTTCCTTCTCTTGTCATGATAGCTCTTTTGTCTACTTTGAGAAGCTTTCATCTTCTCCCGAATAAGCTTCACTTTCTCCGTCGTTTGTTGTACCATTTCCGGTCCAACTATCGTCCTCTCGCCGGTTTCATGCCAACACAAAGGTGTTCGACATCTCCGACCATACAAAGCCTCAAATGGTGCCATACTAATACTCGAATGAAAACTGTTATTATAGGTGAACTCAATCAACGCTAAATAACTATCCCAAGCACCACCTTGCTCTAGCACACAAGTACGCAACAAATCCTCCAACGATGGAATCGTCCTCTCGGTTTGACCATCTGTTTGCGGATGGTAAGCCGAACTCAATCTTAGCTTAGAACCCAAAGCCTTATGTAAACTCTCCCAAAACCTCGATGTAAATCTAGGATCTCTATCTGATACAATACTCTTAGGAACTCCATGTAATTTCACCACCACCAGAACATAAATCTCGGCTAACTTCTCCAAAGGATAACTAATATCAATTGGAATAAAGTGAGCAGATTTAGTAAGCCTATCAACAATAACCCAAATAGCATTATGACCTCTTTGCGTATTCGGCAATCCCGTAACAAAATCCATCGATATACTATCCCATTTCCATTCCGGAATATCCAACGGTTGCAACAAACCACTAGGCTTCTGATGTTCCACCTTCGACTTTTGACAAGTCAAACATGCATATACAAATTGAGCAACATCCCTCTTTAATCCAGACCACCAAAAGATTTTCCTCAAATCTTGATACATTTTGTTCGCTCCCGGATGAATACTTAAGTTACTTCGGTGTCCTTCCTCTAATATCATCTTTTTCAACTCCGCGTCGTCGGGAATACAAATACGACCACGGAATCTCAAAACTCCAAAATTATCAACCTTGAAATCCTCATTCTCATTCAACATTAAATCAACAAACTTCAACTCCAACTTTTGCTTTTCACTAACCGTTGCAAGAAAATCATTCGTAACATGTAACATACCAAGTCTCACACTTCGCGGCGTCATTTCATAAACCAAACTCAAATCTCTGAAATCCTCCAAAAGTTCCCATTCTTTCATCATTAATGCGGACATATGTAACAACTTTCGACTTAAGGCATCGGCCACCACATTCGCCTTACCCGGATGGTAATTCAAACTAAAATCAAAATCCTTCAAAAGCTCTAACCATCTTCGTTGTCTCATGTTCAACTCTTTTTGATCAAATAAATATTTCAAGCTCTTGTGATCACTAAAAACTTCAAATCTCGCACCATAAAGATAATGCCTCCATGTTTTCAAAACAAACACCACGGCCGCTAACTCCAAGTCATGCGTAGGATAATTCTTTTCATGCACTCTCAATTGTCGTGAAGCATATGCCACAACTTTTCCATCTTGCATTAAAACACCACCTAAACCTGTCAATGAAGCATCACAATACACAACAAATGGTTCATTAGGATTAGGCAAAATCAAGATCGGAGTCGTTGTCAACCGTCTCTTTAGCTCATTGAAACTCTCTTCACAATGAATATCCCAAATGAAAGCCTTTCCTTTACAAGTCAATTGCGTTAAAGGAAGTGCCAACTTCGAAAATCCTTCTATAAACCTCCGATAATAACCCGCCAAGCCTAAAAAGCTTCGAATCTCCGTAACCGACCTAGGAGCCTCCCATTGCATCACCGCATCTATCTTGGATGGATCAACACTAATACCACTATCGGAAATAACATGTCCAAGGAAACTTACTTCCGACAACCAAAATTCACATTTTGACAACTTAGCATACAATTGTTTCTCTTTCAAAATTTGCAACACAATTCTCAAATGCTCTTCATGCTCCTCTTGAGACTTAGAGTAAATCAAAATATCATCGATGAACACAACCACAAAACGATCCAACTGTTCATGAAAAATACGATTCATGTATTCCATAAACACACCCGGCGCATTAGAAACCCCGAATGGCATCACGGAATATTCGTAATGACCATACCGTGTCCTAAATGCCGTCTTTTGAATATCCTCTCCTTTCACACGAATCTGGTGATATCCCGATCTCAAATCAATCTTGCTAAAAACATTCGCACCAACCAATTGGTCCATCAAATCATCGATCCTTGGAAGCGGATACTTGTTCTTAATTGTCACTTTGTTCAATTGTCGATAATCAATGCATAATCGCATACTCCCGTCCTTCTTCTTTACCAACAATACCGGAGCACCCCAAGGAGAAACACTTGGCCTTACAAATTTCTTATCCAACAAGTCATTCAATTGCTTTTTCAATTCTACCAACTCCGATGCCGACATACGATACGGTGCCATCGAAATCGGTCTAGTACCCGGAACTAGATCAATAGAAAATTCAACTTCTCTTTCCGGCGGTACATCCGTAATGTCTTCCGGAAACACTTCTGGAAATTCACACACCACTGGGAACACATCAAGTGAAACTTTACTTTCCACCGACAATGATGCAAACAAACCAAACAATTGAGCTTCATCCGCTAAAAGTTTCTTCAACTCTTTAGTGGATAGGAAACTCTCAAATTCATCATCTCCCAAAGAAGGAAACCTTACTAACTTGTGATAGCAATCTATATGAACTCGATTAAATTGCAACCAGTTCATACCCAAGATTACGTCCAAACCCTCCAACGGCAAACATACTAAATCCATAACAAAGTCTTTATCATACATGGTTAAAGGACAACTCATACACACCAAAGATGTAGTTACCGACCCTGAAGCAGGAGTCTCAATAACCATCTCACCACCCATCAAAGACAACGCAAGATTTAAACGCATCGCGCACTCCGAAGAAATAAACGAATGAGTCGCTCCCGTATCAATAACAGCAACTAAAGGTGTACTATTAATAAAGCATGTACCTTTAATCAAACGGTCTGCACTAGTGGTCTGAGTCCCCGCCAATGCAAACACCTTTCCGCCCGCTTGAGCTTGTTTCGGCTTAGTACACTTAGTACTAATGTGACCCACTTCTCCACAATTAAAACACTTCACCATATTCCTCCTACACTCAGCAATAGAATGCCCAATACCTCCACAGTTAGAACATTTCCCAACGGGCTTCCTACACTCAGTTGCTTTATGACCCATTCCACCACAATTGAAACACTTAATGAACCCAGAACTTCCTCCTCCAGATCTCTTATTAAAGTTTCCCTTATATTTACCCTTATCAGCGGGTGTCACATAAGGTCCACTTCTAGCTTGTTGCTTCCCCTTCCTCTCATTCACACTCTTGTAATGTGTAGAACGAGCTTTGCTATCTTCCTCGAAGATTCTACAACATTCAGTCAAATCCGAAAACCTCCTAATTCTTTGATATCCCACAGCTTGCTTAATCTCAGGACGCAAACCATTCTCATATTTAATACACTTTGAGAACTCAGCAGTAATCGCGGCATAATGAGAATGAAATTGAACCAATTCCACAAACTTAGCAGTATAGTCCACCACTGACATACCACCTTGTTTCAATTCCAGGAATTCCATCTCCTTCTTCCCTTTCACACTTTCAGGGTAATACTTCAGCAAAAACTCGGTACGAAACAATTCCCAAGTTACCTCTTCATTATCCACCTCAAGAATTTCGCGCATACCGACCCACCAATCATCGGCTTCTTCCCTCAGCATGTGAGATCCAAGCCTCACCTTATTCTCTTCCGCACAGTCCATAACTCTGAAGATTCTTTCAATCTCTTTCAACCAATTTTGAGCTCCATCGGGATCAAATCTTCCTTTGAAAACCGGTGGTTGATTCTTCCTGAACTCTTCATTAGCATTTACATTCGGCGCACCCTGCACCGCCCTAGCCAATGCTTCCATAGCAGCAGCCATCGCATTATCGTTTCTACCAGCCATATTCTGATCATTCCCAAAAATAATAACAAAGATTAAACAACAGTTCAACCAACACAACTACAAGACAGACACAACTGACTCAACTCTGGCTCTGATACCACTTAATGTAACACCCCCTTTCTATACCCCCAAAATAATCATTTAAATCATTTAGGCACATATTCTAAAATTCGCCAGAGTACAATTAAAGCATGGCATAAAAGAGGCATGTCACATTATGCTTGAATTTAAAACATACAACACCTGCTCAAAACATTGATATGCAACAGTGAGGTAACTTGCTACAGAGGAACTTTGTCCTTACACCCACATCTCAATATTTAGAATTAAAGCGGAAAATCCAAACATTGAAATACATCAAAATATATATACATACATATACATATGTATGCTTCATCAATACACTTCATGTTCACATAAACATTTATCCACAAGATACATATACAAATGTATCACAAAAGAATAATATACATCCTAGCTACCCGGTGCTACATATCAGAGCCAACCGACCAAAAGAATGAAGACACGCTTCACAAAAAGACCTCCAGCATACCTACTCTGCAATGCCTCATAGAGCATCATAAAACAGCAGAAGGGTGAGAAATATTATCATAATAACGTTGCATATAATTATATATCTCAACACAAAGTATACACACAACACATCCTCACCATTCTACCATTCCACATAACATACATATTATATTCATTCTTCAATGCATCATTACAACGATACAATTCTTATCACAATTCATCACATCTCATTCAATATACATCGCAAGGCATATATATATATATATACAAAACCAAGCATAGTCATCACAATGCTTATCATTCAACATAAACACATATATTCATGTTTATTCACCAATGCACATATACAAAGATGACCAATGCAAATCATAGAGACCGACTCACGACTCTATGCAAATGCAATGCGGGTACCGACTCATTTCATCTCAAGTTCAATTGAAGAACTTATTGGAACCATCGCTTGTTACTTAACGTAACTCCCCGTCGGGCATACGATGTTCACCCATTGCTACCACCTCTCAAAAGGCTTACAATGTTTATGGATTGCTTTCGGTCCTCTTTGTATAAGGCTCACAATCCGATCGCTTTCGGTCCTCTTTGTATAAGGCTCACGATCGTTTGTAATCATCGCTCCCACCTCTCAAAAGGCTTACGACGTTACAACGGGTTCATCTTAGAACCCCACAATGCAAGAATGCACATCATGATGCTTCACATACAACATGACTCATGACACTTTTGACATGCATACATATTCACAATATAGTCATGCATTCATCACACACAATCCACATACATTCACATCAATTGTGCCAAACGGCAACCGAACGTTTTCACAAATAACCAAACAATTCGATTTACGGTTTACCGGAAAAGTTGGTGAAAAGTTGGCTAAAAATATAATTTCTTATCACCACCAATTAGTACATATCAATACCTTCAATTCGATATAAAGAACTCTCAAATCCGATAAACAACGAACAAGTTATGAATATTTCAAACTAACGCAAAAACATAAACCGGACACCCGACACTACGAAACGGTTCGTAAAAACTGTACCGATTGGACCAAGTTCAGACCCCAAAACTATTTTTCCTAGAAAGAACATCTCGTTAGCTTCCCAACGCTTCGAACGGGGATCAAAACCGACTTACGGTTCAAGAGATATGAATTTCCGAAGTTTCCCCGACAAACCAGATTTTCTGTTTCAGCACAGTATGTATCGATACATAGGCTTTATGTATCGATACATAAAGACCTCATGTATCGATTCATAACTCGCATGTGTCGACACATGCTGTAGTGAAAATGTTATTTTTCCCAATTTTCACAGTATGTATCGATGCATAAGGGTTATGTATCGATACATAAACCATTTCGTATCGATACATAGATGGTATGAATCGATTCATGCTCTGTTTTTCTCAAAAAAACCAGATTTTCCAATTTACACCTTTGCTGTCCTTTTCCCGAATCCCCTAAAACTCGACTAAATCGAACATTTTCACCAAAACAAACATATACTCCCAACCACCAAATACATAAGAACATTTTAGAACACATAAACGAAATTTCTACGACGTTCGATTTTTCGATTAAATTTCAACCTTTCAAAAACCAGAATTTTTAAACTTCACCAAATCGAATAAAAAGCACGCCATACGATGACCTAACCTTCCTCGATACCGCTACGTAATTTATTTCGAATTCTAACCGTGAAAACATCGTTTTCTATCAATTTCCTTTAATTCGACCTAAACGGAAACAACAACGGAAACATACCGAAAACTAACCGAAACATAACCAAACTTCATGAAACTTCAAACAGCAGTTCACATACATATAACCAACCAACACATGTATTTATATGACTTTCCGACCGTAGAAACATCGGTTTCTATCGATTTCGTCAAATACGGCATAAACGGAAACATATGGAAAACCAATCAAAACATTCACACAAAACACATACATAATCATACACAAAGTTAGGATAATAATATTTCACACCCTTACCCGATTTCTCGATTCTTGGAAGCTTGATCTTGATGATTTGTAGCTTTTCTTCTTTTTCTCTTCTCTTTTTCACTCTTGCTCTCAAAATTCTGTTTTTCTCTCTTTCTCACCTCTAACTTTCTATTTCTATTCTTTTTCTTTCTTTCTTATACTTTTCTTAAAATATCTCATATATAATAATTAACCAAAATATCTCACAAATATCTAATAATACATTTTCTCACTTAAAAATATCTAACTTAACAAAAATTATGAAATGTCTAAAATACCCTCCAATCTAATTTCCCCGCAAACTCTCAAAAACAGTAAAATCACATAATATGCAAACATAACATATTAACACACCAATATCACAAATAACATAATTATTGCCCAATTAAATAAAAGACCCAACCAAATAGAATCAATCAACACAAAAATGGAAATATCAAAATCGGGCTGTTACAACCTCTTAGATGTAAGTAAACTCAAATGGTTGATGAACCAGACAATTCTTGACTTGACAGGGCAAAATTCTTTAGTGATTCCTCAGATTGAAACCCTAATTCCACACTTTGGTCTGGTGATCCTTTGTTGACTAGACTTGATTCAAAGTCTTGAGATTTTGGTTCCAAACAACTTGTGAGGCTTTGTGATGATTGTATGGAGCCAGAGAACACCTTAGGAGGCCTTGAATCTCTCTATGCAAACCCTAATTTCAAGCATAAGGGAAACAAACTGCAAGATATGGGTTAGTTAAATAGTGCATATATGACTTTTCCTGAATGTCTATGCAAGATGTTATGACATCTAAGAGGTAAAATTTGGGGTACAACAGTTACCCCTATTTAAATAGCTTTACCGGATGGCACAAGGAAGGGAAGTCCTCGGGACATCAAGGTGGAAAGGTATTTAAATATAGCAAACCGAAAATTTTGCCCTTAGATGGAATGCAGATGCTAAGGACAAGCAACAGACATGCAAATACTGACATGCCATGAACTTCTAGCATGATGAGAATGATACCATGATGCTAAATGCAAGATGCAGACGAAAACAAAAGCAAACAGGGATAAAGGCAACAAAATGAATAAACACTCACTAGGGAAGGATGAAAGTTAGTATCCATGAGGCAAACTCACTAGGGATACAGGCTGACCAACAAAAGAGACTCACTGAAGAGACTCTGAGGAAATACTGGGGATGAAAAATGAAACTGGATGAAAACCCTACAGATCCTCATTAGGGATAGAAGCCGGAGAGGTGTTCTCCACTGGGGGAAGATCCAGGGAGATGGACGACAGGTTCGTAGGTGACCGGACGACACTGGGGAAATAAGACGCATTCTTACTGAGCATGAAACCAGAAAGAAGACATGATCTCCACTGGGGATCAGTTTGAAATAAAAGGACAGACATCCACTAAAATATTTTCTTGGATTTTCTTATACTAAAGAGTTCAAACGGGATCTTCAAGAAAAGCCAGAAAATACAGAGATAATCTTTTGCGTGCCCAAATGATGATCAATCACAAGGACTTTCAAAGAGATATTGATAATGACAGAACCTCAGCTGGGAACCAGATTAAAGTACCAACAAGGATTGGACTCAGAAGTGACATGTCAGTATACACCAATTTGAGTTGGATAAGATACCAATTTGAGTTGGACTTTGGGTACCAATATGAGCTGGATTTTGTAATGCCAGTATGAGCTGGACTTTGAATACCAGTATGAGCTGGATTTTGGATACCAGTATGAGCTGGACTTTTGAATGTCAGTATGAGCTGGACTTTTGAATGAGGTTCACAACTGACCAAAGTTCACATCGTCAAAAGGGCTGACGACAAGGAACAATAACATGGATCACATCATCAAGAAGTTTGACGGCAAGGAATAATAACACATCCGAAGGTACACAACCTGAACTTGGAACACCTCATCAAACAGATTGACGGGAAGAAGCCAAACATATCCGAGGGTACGAAACCTGAACTCGGAACACCTCATCAAACAGATTGACGGCAAGGAAATAATACATATCTGAGGGTACGAAACCTGAACTCGGAACACCTCATCAAACAGATTGACGGCAAGGAAATAATACAGATCCGAGGGTACGAAACCTAAACTCAGAACACCTCATCAAACAGATTGACGACAAGGAAATAATACATATCCGAGGGTACGAAACCTGAACTCGGAACACCTCATCAAACAGATTGACGACAAGGATATAATACATATCCGAGGGTACACAACCTGAACTCAGAACACCTCATCAAACAGATTGACGGCAAGGAAATAATACATATCCGAGGATACGAAACCTGAACTTGGAACACCTCATCAAACAGATTGACGGCAAGGAAATAATACATATCCGAGGGTACGAAACCTGAACTCAGAACACCTCATCAAACAGATTGACGACAAGGAAATAATACATATCCGAGGGTACGAAACCTGAACTCGGAACACCTCATCAAACAGATTGACGACAAGGAATAATAACACATCCGAAGGTACATAACCTGAACTCGGAACACCTCATCAAACAGATTGACGGGAAGAAGCCAAACATATCCGAGGGTATGAAACCTGAACTCGGAACACCTCATCAAACAGATTGACGGAAAGGAAATAATACATATCCGAGGGTACGAAACCTAAACTCGGAACACCTCATCAAACAGATTGACGACAAGGAAATAAATATATCCGAAGGTACATAACCTGAGCTCGAAACACCTCATCAAACAGATTGACGGGAAAAAATACCTCAAATAGGGATCACATCAAACGGGTTGATGGAAAGTGACTCATTTAAGGTAACACCATTGGTAACTGTAGAAGTATGACTAAAACCAAGGACGGATAAGCTTATCAGGGGAGAGACTGCCACTTATCGTTGTAAAGGTAATGATAGCAAAACAAGCTTCTCAAGGAGATTGCTACTTGTTAGTTGGGTATAAATTCCAAAGAGATGTTGATATTACAACACTGCTAGAGAAATAATTGTCTTCAATGAGGACCTGCAAAAGATTCTTCCTGTAAGACACAGTGCAAGATAAATGCACGTTCAAGATGGGTTCAGAAACCACACCTGCCATGGATCAAAGTTTAATCTAGGAACAAGCTAGAAAGAAACGGTCAAGCAAGACTCCAATTGAGGAATGAACTCAAATGGGGATTTATCTTATCTAAATGTGGAAAAGATAACTGAACCAACCATCATCCACGAGAATCAAACTCTATGGGGAATTCAGAAGGATGGGCACTTTATGCCTAGGGCTGACAACTCTATTGGAGAGAATAGACAAACACAGTCACTTGGGGAGATAAACACCAAAGTGAACTAAAATAGGTAAACACCAAAAAAGGAAGCAGAAATGCTAAGATAATATGCACATGAATGCTTATGCCATGCTTATGCTTATGCTGACAAAACAGACAAAAATAAGCGAGACCGGAGATGAAATAAACATCTCGGCAAGGATACCCAGCCAAACTCATCAGATTGGACCATTATTGGGGATGAATCTGCAGAAATCAGTGGTTCTACTTCAAGATTACAACTTTCTCTAGGGAAAAAGTCTTTCACTTGGTATAGCATCATGACTTCACTAGGATTGCCATCATGGAGAATTGTCAAGATTAGCTGAAGTAACAGCTTATTGGGGAGCTAGCAAAGGATGTCACCAAAGATGAGTAGTTCTTCATAACTTATCTGCCCCATATTACACGGTCTGTTAGGAGAAAATATCAAGAGGATTTTACAGAAGAATTGGCATACAAGGTGTTTCAATATCTTCAAACTCTTGGAGAAATTCATGAATTTTGACATAACTGCCCCTGATTAACGACACTTACACAACCAAGTCCCTGAACTTGCTCCTCAGACCAGCTGATTTGTGGAAGAGATGCCCCAGACTGATTGGCCTTTTAGAGATTTACTGAATCTCGACTTGACTGCTTCTGATTAACTGGTCTGTGAGGATAAGTCATCAAAAGGATTTTACAGAAGAATTGGCATACCGGATGCTTCAATACCTTCAAACTTTCGAAAAGAAATGAGCCTCGGCATAACTGCCCTTGATTAACCGTATTTGCCCAACAAGGTCCTCAGACTGTGGTAGAAACAAATGGGGAACAAATTTACCCCTGTTGGTAGGTCACTGGAGTACAAACTTTTCATAGGATGACCTCAAGAAGGCTTGCCCTAATATTCTGAACTTTGACGAGTTCTACCCCTGATTCGGTAGATTGGTAAATCCTTCCGCCTGGTTACCCCTGACTGAGCTTCCTTTATCAAGTCAAATTCCCTAGCTGGCTGCATTTGTCGGGATTTCTTTGACATTTAATTGTCTTTGCAAACAAGTATTGTTCATTAAAAATTGGCAATTTTAATGCAAAATTCATGCAAGCTTTTGAAATCAAGTTTTATTTATGAAACACACACACGGTAGAATGATTAAATAAAAAACAAAGGTGGATCTAGTCATTTACAGAATGACAGATGAAGTGATCAACACACGCAAATATCAAAGATCATTAGGAGACATGTTAATCAACCTTGCTATAGTATGCTTTCAAAACAACCTTACCTCAATTAGGTCTTTTAAGGGTTGTAACGTGGCTTGGTTCACGGTTTATGAAACAAAGGATAAAGGCTCAAAGTTTATTTGTCCCACCCAATCTTCGTGATGAACTCCAATCCTACACTCAGTTAACTCAAGCTATACATTCAAGTTTCCAAAGGTTAGGAAATGAATTGATGATAGTTGACTATGATTCGGACACCTTTGTAGTCATTACTCCCTTGCAGAATTTGGTTATCCTTTATTGCTGAGGTTTTGAGACCTCCTTTTGTTTTGAGGTTTTGAGACCTCTTTTCGTCTTTGGTGAGGTTATGAGACCTCTTTTTCTTTATTGAGGTTATGAGACCTCTTTGTATTTAATGTTGTACAAGCCTTCTTGTATAAGGCAAGGTTTGGGCTTCCCATATTTCTTGGCTTTTTGCCTTGAAAGGGACTCGGCTCATTCTTTGATTAAGGATTTCTCAACGATCCTTCCTTATTTGCTGCTGGGAGGAATAATTTATACAACACTTACTCATTTGATTTGAGATAGCTAACTGGTGTCTTGCATGAAACACTTGCATTCGAATGCATAACCAAGTTAAACTGAGAACTACCCTACCCCAAGGTTGAGATTTAAGGGTTTTTATGTAAGGAAAAAAAAACTCCTACTTCTAGGCTCGAAGGGGTTAACGAGGGATTATCTTCCTTATTTCTCCAGTGTTTGGGAATTGAAACAATGCCTTACATCATCGGCAAGGTTTAATCGAAAGCATACCACATCAATTATGGATATTATTTTCATCATCCTCCCAAATCTTTGCTTAACAACAATTTTGATAAGTGGTATATTTTTTGTTTTTATGCACACAAAAGTAAATTAGTGAAACGAATGGACTTAATCAAAAGGTGCACAAACATTTCATTAATCTTGCCAATTTGAAATTACAACAAAACTTATAAGCAAAAACAAATTCAAATCGCAAAGGAAATACAATTAAAAAATACTGAAATGAACAAAATACAGCCAACCTTGGCGAATTGATTTCAGAAGATTTCAGTTTTCGGGCCCAAGCAGGGGAACACCTTCGTCACTGATCACTTGTTCTTTGTGATACAGAACCTTGAGAGGCCTTGCAAGTCTTTTGCCTTTTGCTTCCAGAGAGGAGACATTGACATCCGATGTAGGGGTGTTAAAAAATATGGTTAACTGAATTGTATACTAGAATTGAACTGCATTGCACTGTAAAAAAAACTGAACCATTTAAATGGTTAATGAACTGAACCATTTAATTAAAACAATTCAAATTCAGTTTAAAACTGGTTCTGAACCAATTTTCTTTTATAAACTAGTTTAATTATATAAATTAATTAATTTTTAATAAAAGGAATAAAAATTTTATTAAAAGTAAAAAAAATCTGAAAATTAAAAAAAAAATTGAAAATTAAAAAAAAAATCTAGAAAATATATTTTTTATTTCCTGAAAATTATTTATTTCCTAAAAAAAAATTAATATCGATTTTGTCCAAATAATCGAATTTTTTCAAAAATACGAAACATGGATTTTCTAGTGGCACAATATATTACATCAAAATCCGCTTAAAGAATGAGATTCAAAACTTATTTGATGATGCATATAACAAAAATATCAAAATCAAAATCAATGACTTTTCTTCCCTAAAAAATAATTTTTCTGAGAAGGAGGTAATAATATATTACTACATTAATTGAAGGATAAAGCTCTGTTTCTTCTTTTGTGATTGATTATGGTATGTATTTTTCTCTCTTTTCACACTGATGCTTGTTTTCCATTTAATTTGATGATCCATTTAGCATGCATCTCTTCTGAGCATTAAGAATTTTGAAAAAGAGAAGAATAAAATAAAGTAATATTTTTTTAAAATGGAAAATGAAAGTAAGAGGAGGTCAATAATTAATTGTATTGTCATTACTACCCTTTATGATATTGGTAATAACGTGAAAACAAAGTCATATGCAATTTTTATGGAAAAAAAATCCAAATTTTCCTTTATCCAAACAATAATAACTAAGTTCACAATTATTAGAACATAAATGGGAAGAAGTGTTTGAGACGTTAACGCCATTTTCTCAAAAAATTAGTTTAAATATAAAAACAAAAAATTACGGTTTTAAACTGCAAACCATATTTTAATCAACAATCAGTTTGATCAAAACCAATTTTAATTAGTGCAAAATTATCAACAGATCGGATTTTTGTTGGAGCAGTAATTGAAACGGAAAATTAATAATACTGATGTAATATATTGTGCCTCTGAATAATCAACAAGATAAGGTAAGAACTTTTGAGAATTAACACTAGTGAATAATGAAATCCCAAAACAGAAATTGCATATTAATAATACTGATGTAATATATTGTGCCACTAAATAATCAATATTTAACAACGTGAAACTTTTTGAAAAAATTTGGTTTTAAAAGAGTTTAAAATATATAATTGGTTTAAAATTGTAAACTGATTATAAACTAGTTTAAACTAGTTTTTAATTGAATTGTAACCATTTTAGCAGTTAACTGAATTTTTATTAAAATGGTTATTGCAAACTGAACCAAACCATAAATGTGGTTCAATTCAATGCAGTTCATGAACCATGAACACCCCTAATCCGATGTACCTTCCTGAGGTTGCAGTGTTTTTAGCAGGCTTAGCAGTCTTGTTTCGAACTCTTTGCATTCTTCAATGGGATGCCCCATTGTCCTAGTGTGGAACTTGCATTTAATCTCTGGGCGATCTTCTTCAAGGATCAGATCCCTATCATAAATCAGCCTTTGCACAGTAGCTTCTAAGGCTCGGCAACCATCCAAGTCATGCCCTTCGGCTCCCTTGTGGAATTCACAAGTCAGGTTTGGATTGTGCCAAGGTCCTGGCACAGGGTTGAGAAGTCGAGGAGTCACCAGCTTGTTCTGAATTAGCAATGGGAAAAGTTTACTCAATGGCACTGGAATAAGCTTGTAGTGAACCTTGCCCCTTTTGACATAACACTTCTTCTTGTTTTGATTTTGGGAACCTTGAGGAGGAACAACAGTTGGAGGCGGGAACACCCTTTCGGTAGACATCTGATGACAATTACATTTTGGTGTAAGATCAAGACCAAAGGTTGGCTGGCATGAGGTTTCCCCAAAGGCAGATTCTTGGCATGGGAGAGCCACAGGAGATGGCAAAATATTGTTGATTTGAGTGCCTTGAGGTGTGAACGAGAATTTCTCAGAGTCTAACAGATTCTGAACCTTACTCCTGAGCACCTTACAATCTTCAGTTGAATGCCCCGGTGCCCCAGCATGGTAGTTACATCGAGCGTTGGCGTAAAAGTCTGATGGGTATGGAAAAGGCACTGGCTCTATTTCCTTTGGCACTATCAATCCACCTTCGATCAGGACTGGTAACATCTGAGTGTATGTCATTGGTAGCGGAGAGAAATACCTCTCTGGCTTCTTTGGCCTTAGTCGTGCATGCTGACGCGGTTGACGGCGGTCTGACCTTTGATACTGTGGAGGTCCTTGAGTTAGATGAGCCACAAAGGGTGATGGACTGACAGCTTTTCTAGGAGTAGCAGGGTGAGCATACTCCTCTTTCATCAGAGCTTGTAAAGTTTCCAGAACCCAATTCATCTGGCATTTGAGGATTCTAACCTCCTCTTTCAAATCTTCTTGGTTCTTCAGAATCTCATTCATTATTGTCATTGTCTTGAATAGGAGCTAGGTATCCTTCAGACATAGAGGGAAAGACTCAAGACCGAGAAATGCAAATGAGATGCGAATGCGCATGGAATGCAAATACAAGCCAAGTGGTTTCAAGGAACTCAAAGACAAGTTGCAAAAATTTTTGTGGAAAAACTGAAGAAGTTTTTGTTTTTAAGATCCAAGCTCTGTTGATCTTTTGAAAAGGAAATGTATTTCTGAATTCCTTGAAACCAACAATGGATGCAATGAGATGTATACAATGCACAAAACACATAAGCACACATATTCACAAATGTACAGCCACACTGACAAAGGGTCTAGGTTGAGGTCAAGAGCATGGAGCCATGGTCTACCCATCCCAAAAGGTGTGTACTATGGGTTTTCAATCTGCAGAATAGGGTTCTAAAAAGTTCCCAGAGTCGACAACCCATATTTCGGATATTATCAACTTCCCGAATGACTCGGTAGTCAATAAAATTCTCAAGAGAATCTCGTCTGAGTGTAGTATTGCGTAGCAACCAATTCAGGAATTGACTCCCTCATAGTCCTCGCACTACATCCTAAAAAGGCTTAAGTGGGGTTTGGAAATAACTATGGTTCTCAGTATCAATGGCATCTACATCGAGAGTAGCATGTTTTCACGAATGGACTCGTTAAACATGACAAAACTCTCAAGAGGGCCTAAACTGAGTGATGGTGTCTCAAGTCAACTTTTTCAGGAATCGACTCCCTCAAAGCCTCCTTGAATATACAATCGTCCTATCATAAGTGCTCTCAAGTCTGGGTTAAGACTTATCTCACCACTCAAGAACACCCTGCCAAACAAAAGAAACCAAGCAAATATACAGATATATACAGATATGTAAAAATATAGCAAACATAAACAACACAAGCAAAAACAAGGTGGGCTTAACCCTCAAAATTTATCAGAATCTCCCCAGTGAAGTCGCCATTTCTGTTGCGGTGAAAATCAGATAACAAGATATTAATTAACTTGCACCACATTTATTTGAATTCACAACCGACTTTGATTTATCCAAAGGAAAGGTTCAAGATCGAGAAAACCTAAAAGGGGGAGATCTAAGGTCCGGGGGTTGGTTATATTAAGGGAAGGTATTAGCACCCTTAACATCTGTAGTACTCTACAGGAACCTCTTGTTTAGTTTGTGTTATGTTATGTTTGCTTGTTAAGATAAATCTTTTAAGGGTATATACACTAAGTTTGCTCGCCAAGACATCGCATATTGTGCCTATGTATATGACTAAAGAATCAGAGCAACCGTAGTTCACCTAACTAAGGGTGAATTTGAGGAACCATTGACTATGGCCAAAGTTCCAAGGGAAATGAGTGTGAGCTCATCTTAGAGTTTGAAGAAACTCTCTAAGTTCTAAGTTATGATGGGGGAAGTGAATACTCAAAATGATGAGTCTCACATAGAGTTCAAGAACTCTAACTTGTTGTAAGTTGTAAGATGATTGGCTATGAGGCCAAGGGAGAATGGCTATGACTATGAGGTCGAAGCCTACCTATGACTATGAGGTCAAAGGTTTAAGAAATGGCTCTATGACTATGAGGTCAAGAGGGGATCCTATGACTATGGGATCAAGGAGGATGTGAACACCTATGATTATGAGGTTAAGGGTTGATTATGAGATATCTATGACTTTGAGGTCAATAGAAAGACTTTCCTTTGGAAGGAGGGGAAAATAACAATTCTCATGGGCAGAATGTTGTACATATATTTATATGAAACAAAGCATTCTAACAATAAGATATCAAAGTGAAAATAAGCTCACAACACCATACAAGGTTAGAAACACATGTATTAAATCAAGATGAACAAGATAATAGGATGAAAGAATCGAAGAAGTCAAGGTGGTCATGGAAAAACCCTAAGAATGTCTTTTACTTCCAATATTAATAAATGCTTCACAAATGTTTGTTTTCACCAATTTCTTTTTATATTAAAAAAGTAGACACATTAAGGAGCATTTTACAAAAAGAATGGGCAAAAAAGAGTGAAAAATGACCAAGTTATGAGTTTTTGAAAATAAGGTATAAACCAAAAAATAGAAAATAAATATGTGATAAAAAAGAAAGGGAGATGTTCCCCATGGGTATTGAACCCGTGCCCTTCTGATTGCAGCTTAAAATACTAACCATCTCATCCAATGTGTGCATATTAACCAAGAGTGGCTAAGGAAGAATATATGTAAAAGGTGTGTTTTTCAGAAAATAAAAACAAAGATCTGGGGCGAAGGGGATTCGAACCCCATTCCTTGTGTTTACAGCACATACATCTTTACCACTGGGGTGGCTATACATCCATTGTATATGCCACCCCCGCAAACATATATTCTAAAAAATGCTATGAACCAAAATGAAATAAATGACAGCGAGGAGGAAAATGGAATGTAACATGCAATACGCCTATGTATGACATAGTGTCAACCGGTCGTAAAAAATTCACATCGAGACAAAATTCCCTGCTAGGCTGAATCACACATCAACACGCCCTCCTTGGTTCATGCAACATGAAGCTATACGCATGGCATGCTCTCATCTTGCTCCAACCATATCAAGCTCATTTCTTCATCTTTTCTCACAAACTAAAAGTCCAGAATTATCAGCAAGAAACAAGGAACCTAACTGTGCTATTTGTCTTCCCTAAAGTCCAACTCCCATCTCATACGGCTACCAAAACCAGTGCAAACAAACAATGAAAATTCAAGCTTCAAATATGCAAGTCATGAAAAATAGGTAATGAACTTAAACATGATAATGGAAATGAAGTTATAAGATCAGGGGCATGGACATGGAATCACAGGTTCATGGAAACAAAACAAATACTCAAACGTGCCAACACTTTCAAAGTAAACTCAAAGTAGTAACCCTGAACGTGGCATTAGAGTAGCAGCAAAACAACACCAGAACTGGCAAGGTGTTATGAAATATTTTTACGTAGATATATATCTTGGACATACAATAAAATGAAGGTGATATTGTGGGTGTAGAGTTATGAGTTATCACTATTAGAAAATTTGTCACGACAACGTCAAAACAAACTTTTACATTCAATTTATCTTAGCATACTACGAACAATGTGAGCATCCTTGCACAATCTAGCTAAGTCAAAAGGGAACACCCTGGCAGCTTTTAGAAATAAATGTAGACCCAACACTAATTTCATGAAGTTATTAGGGGTGCAAGGTTTTAGCAATATAATCAGTATGGAATTTATCTGAATTTGATCATTGTGTTCCAAACATGACGTAGTGAGAGTATCATTCATTATGCTCATTGATAAGTTATACCTTATTGACATGAAATAACCAAACACACAAGTCTCAGCACGAAGGTGTTATATCTTTAAACAAACAACCAAAAATAACACACATCCTTACTGACTATGAATATGGAATGCTAAACAAAAATGTAATGGTAGCATGATAACAGTTTTGAGATCTTTTAATTTGAGCATGTGAACATGAAATAATAGATATAATGGAGAAGTGTGAGAACAAGAACTTATCATTTCAGCATAAATTCAAACAAACCTTTAAGTTATTCCACCTAAACTCATACACAAACTTGAAAGTATTCATAACCTGAAAACAAGATTATTATACATTCCAAGCTTCCAAGATTGGCACGGTTTAAAAATACATCTCATGGACTCAAACTTGTCATTCGTGATGCCATGTATTGTGTGAGCGCAAACTACACGTTCATAGGGAAGCTGGCCTCACAGTAGGCTCTCATGAAGATCAAAACACATCATGCTTGATTTATAGCAAGAAGGATAAAACACATCATGCAGGATTCACACTTATATTAAAAGGACAAAACCATCCAAAACTAACAGTAACAAAACCATGGTCTTCACATTTACTTGTAGAAAACATACACAGCAATGCAAATGACACTAAGGTTTAGAGAAAGAAGAAATGAAAATAAAGTATATGAGGCAGACAACATTAAGAATGGATAAAACTAAATACAGACTGGAAAATTCCAAACATGTCATTTCCTATGTTAACAAGATTCAAACGAAATTCATACAGTGCAGTTTCTTAGTGTCGTATACATGTCAAAGGGAACTTTCAAATCCAAACAAAACTAAGACAAGGCTCTTGTTGAGAACAAAAACAAATTGGGATTGTCAAGTTTATGAATAGAATCAAACTTCATCGTGCCCAAAGTCTTTTCATGTTAACACACTATACTAATGCAAATAAAAAAATGAACTCCCTGATCATGATATGGAAGCTCTATAGGAGCCTCAGATGTATTAGTTAATGAAACGTGAGCATGAGTCATGGCTTACCAATCCTAAACAAACTAACATGTCATAAAAAATGGACATGTTGAGAGAATTTTAAACATACACTACTTTGAAACAATGACATGATGTATTCCAAATTTATTCAGTAGCATATCTTTCTATCTAAGCACATCCATCATCCACATTCAAACATGATAATAATATAGGCATAGAAAAACAACAGAGAAAGAAGGAATACCTAGTACTGTACTTAACAGAACAAACTTCCCTCTCCTTGCAACCACTTTGCTCCAACTTTCTCAAAACTTCCTCACTTGCCAAACTAGGACTCAAAGCTTTCTTTAGGGTTTCTTGAATGAATTATTGGTGAGAAACAACTGAGAACCCAGCCCTATTTATAGGAAAAGAAAGAAGGCTTCAAGCATGGCTAGAATTATACAATGTGCCAATTTTGCCCTTTACATCGTGTGAGATATTGCTTTTTGCTGAACCACAATTTCCAAAATCCCTGCTAACTGATGTGGTTAGGTCTGGTCAGCTGGTGTGAAGTGATTGGACCAAGGCTCCATGAATAAACAAACATTCTTTCTTGAAAAGTTTCTCTCTCATAGATGTCTACTTGCACCAAGTTGGATAAAACTAAGTTATTTTTATGATACCACTTGAGTGAATCGTGGCAGAGGTCTAAATGGTGTTTAACTAGTCTCACAACATCATAAAGGTGAAGGTCTTGGGGTTTAGGAAGAGTTTGTACCATTATGCATAAGTTGGCAATTTGAAAATCAAGAAATGTACCTTAAACTTCATGTAATCGAATCTCTCAGCTCACTCTATGGATAGAGGAGTTCTAGTACTTTTTGAAAAGCCCTCAATGCCCTCTACAACTTTCATGTTCAAAGATTTTTGGTTTGAGGCCTGGAATAGAGTGAAAATCGTCCAGGAAGTCATGTGCACATAGCTGCCAAAACGACTTAGAAAAAATTTCTAAGTTATGGAAATTTTACAACTTGAAACACCTAACTTTAACACCTCATAACTTGAGATTGGCTTAGCCAAATGAGGCGTTCTACACATGTTTGGAAAGCTTGAAGAACAAGGAACAACTTTTACGTCCAAAGATTTTTTATTTGAAGCTTGGAACTAGGTGAAAATTTGGGTTAAAGTTGGAAGAAAAATAAGGTGAAAATGCTGAAAATTTCACTGTCTTTGGGGCAGTTTAGGTTCTAAGTCTCATAACTCACAAACCATGCATTTTTTGGAGAAATGTCATATTTAACACCTTGAAGATCATGGAAAGAGCTTCCATTTGGGATTTGAGTCACTCAAATTGGATGTGTGGTTTAGAAATTATGACCATTTCAAATTGGCACAAGAGGGGAAAATTCCACGTATGAAAAGTTTCATGAACTAAAACTTACTTCCTTTGCAAGAAACTCCTTGAAACTTGATCTTGATACTTTGAATCCTCAATAAGACATGTTATGATGAGTTGAGGCATTGGAGGTTTCATTTGGTTCAAAATCCCAAAGATCAGGGCTTCAGACAAAATCCTAATTTTGAGTGTGAATGCATTGGGACAAACCTTGGTAATCTTGCTTCTTTCTTCGCATCTAAAGCTCATAGAAGACCTTTAGGGATGTTTACTAACTCATGGAGCCATGGTTTAGGGTTTGAAGGCACCTCTTGATGAAAATCAAGACCAATGATCCATATGTTCTAACAGAAACCCTAATTTGGAGTCAGGGTGAAACTGGGGCTCAAACCTCTCATGATGAGAGCCAGATGACCTTGAATTCTTGTTGGATGAGACCTCTTGGATGTAAGTAAACTCAAATGGTTGATGAACCAGACAATTCTTGACTTGACAGGGCAAAATTCTTTAGTGATTCCTCAGATTGAAACCCTAATTCCACACTTTGGTCTGGTGATCCTTTGTTGACTTGACTTGATTCAAAGTCTTGAGATTTTGGTTCCAAACAACTAGTGAGGCTTTATGATGATTGTATGGAGCCAGAGAACACCTTAGGAGGCCTTGAATCTCTCTGTGCAAACCCTAATTTCAAGCATAAGGGAAACAAACTGCAAGATATGGGTTAGTTAAATAGTGCATATATGACTGATCCTGAATGTATATGCAAGATGTTATAACATCTAAGAGGTAAAATTTGGGGTACAACACTACCTCTCCATCCCAGATATGTCTGGCAGTATGGTCTAGATACAGATGAAGTAAGGAGAAATCAGATGGACCTCCTCCAAAACCCTATGGCTCGGCTTCCACAACAGCCCCACCCTCCGAAGGTGGCACTAGATCAGCAGCATCATCAGCGGGAGGTGGGTCTAGATCGTCAGCCTCACCCTCCGGAGATGGAACTACTGAATCCTGACGCCTGCGGGAGGATGAGGGAAGTGACGCGTCAGATACTGAATCCCGTCTTATACGAGAAGAAAAAGGTAGAGTGACCTGAGGTGAAGCACGGGCCCCAAGAGTAAACGGCGTTTCAAAAATCTACGCCTCTTCCTAACCAGAGGTACTTGGAGCCTCTGGAACCTGCTGGCTCCGCTCCCGCTGAACGGATGTGTGCTAAGCAACTCTGCCATGTTTCAGTCTGTCAACTCTGTCAGCCATTATGTATGTAAGGCAAAGTAAGGCATATCATTAATGCATACAAACAACACATACAAATATGAAAAAAAACATACTGTAGGAAATTCCGGAGATGCATCTCCGAAAACACCATAAAACAATAACGTTGAACAATTTCGGTGATGCATCTCCGGAAACACCATATAACTTTGAACAATTTCGGAGATGCATCTCTGGAATGTTCTACAACACAGAGGTCGCGTCAATGGCAAATGTACCTCTTGCAAGTTGAAAAAAACATGATCTGATCGCCATTTTCAGGCAACAAACAAGTTATACACTAAGTCTAAACTATGTTACATGTGATTTCTACACATTTCTAACTCTAATCATTTGATTTCTACACATTTACACTAAAACTCAAAATTTACCGAAAACTCGAAAAACTTACTCAAAATTAATGATTCAGAGGTTTTGAATTTAACCTCCGAAAACAAAATACCCGCAATTTAAACAGTGTACTAGTTTTAACTACATATGCTATCAGATTTGTACTAATGACCTTGATGTCATGCCACGTCACAAGAACTTAACATTTTTGTCATAAATTTACGGAATGTATTAAATAGGGTCACAGAAGTGAAGTTAAGAGACTAACTTATAACGTTTTTTAATTAAGAAACTAAAGTTGAACATTAAATTAAATTAAGAGACTTTTGTAATGAATTATACCTTTAGAACATGATAGAGTTGTTAGTTTGTATCTTTAATGATTTTTTTTTGTCTTTGTTTCATTGATTATTTTTAATTTATGTTAGATCTATTATTTTTGTTCTTGATATATTATATATTATATTTAGGGGTGTTCATGGGTATAGGCCAATCCGCGAATCCACTCACCCAGCTCAACTCAACTCTTATTTTACCCAACCCAATCATGTACGGGTTCAACCCGAACCAACCTATTCAAACCCATTAGTATTTGGTTCGGGTAACATGTTTGAAGTTTTAAATTCACGGACCCGCGAACCCAATCCATTGATATGTTACACTATTTTTATTATATTTTATTTATGAATCATCTAACATAATTCTTACAATGCATATATATTTTTTAATATAATTATAGTTTTTATTAATTGTAAAAAGTTAAGGCTAAATCAAATTTGAGAGATCAACTTTATATATTCAAGAGAGATATATCTTACCTTTTAAATTATAATTTACACCATTTGTATATTTTTCTAACTTTATATGGATCGTAAAAGAGTTTTGAGGTATTAACCAATTAATTTTATTCAAACTGAACACTAAAAGTTTATGATTTTTTAATATTTTTGTAATATAAATGTGTTAATTAATTTAATATATTTTATTTAGAATTTAAAAATTATATTTAGTGAATGACCCACAAACCCAACCCAACCCAACTCATTGATGAGCGAGTTGGTTTGGTTCGAGTTTAGTTTTAAAACTACGGGTTGAACATTCAACCCAACCCAAAGACTATTAATCGGGTCGGGTATTGAATTTAAGAAAATTTTACCCAATACCCCTACAATTATACCCATACCCCTACATTTTTAAAAAAATGCCAATTCTATCCCTGGTTAATTTTAATTATTTTATTATTTTATTATTTTTTACTTTTACTGTTCATTGTCAGACGTGTGTCAGAGATAAAAAAATTTACCTCATTTTGCTCGTTCCGGAACACATACAAAATGACTTCCGGTAAGCAAATTTACACACCGGAAGACTTTTGATAAGAGTTCCGGTGAATTAAATAGTACGTACCGGAAGACTTGTTAAAAGACTTCCGGTTTATAGAATTAGTTTTGTGTCACCGGAACACTATCATCAAGTCTTCCAGTTTGTTTTAAATGTGTTCCGGAAAACTTGTTGTGAGTCTTCCGGTTTGTTTAATTTGTTCACCGGAACACTTCAAGTAAGTCTTCCGGTTTGTTTTCTTAATTTTTTTTTTTTTTTAAATGTAGGTAAAGAAATTCCTCTGCAAATAAGCGATAAAGATCAAATATGTGTAGATACGTCTGATGCTTTTTTAACTAATCAAAGATTTGGTACACGTGAAGAGGTGATAAGATGGATTAAAGAGATCGGAATTCAGAATAAAGTAACAGTTATCATCACTCGTTCAGATATTGAAACAGGCAAGAGAGGAAGAAGTAACAAATTAATATTTGGTTGTGATAAAGGTGGGAAACACAAGGATAGTCGTAGTGGAACCCAAAGTGCAACGAAAAAATGTGGATGCCCATTTAAAATCAGGTCGACTCCGGCGAAAGATGGGTCTGGATGGAAGGTTGATGTAAAATGTGGAGTTCATAACCATGGTCTGCCTGATACATTAGAAGGTCACGCATTTGTCGGTAGGTTAACAGCGGATCAAAAGCAACATGTTGTTGATTTGACAAAGAGAAAGGTTCCACCTAGACATATATTGCTTTCCTTACAAGAGCAAGATCCAGATAATGTCACTCGGATAACACAAATATACAAGCAGAAGAGTACGATCGAAAAAGAGATCAGAGGTCCTAGAAGTGAGATACAACATTTGTTTAAGCTTATTGAAGGTGCAGGTTATGTTTATTGGTGTAGAAAAAGAGACGACTCTGAAGTTATTAGAGATATATTTTGGGCTCATCCAGATTCAGTTAAGTTGTTAAATATTTTTCCTATTGTGTTAGTTATGGACAGCACTTACAAGACAAATAAATATAGGCAACCGCTGTTTGAAATTGTTGGCATGACATCAACCGAGTTGACTTTTGCTGTCGCATTTGCGTATATTGAGTCAGAGCAGACTGAGACATTTTGTTGGGTATTAGATAAGCTTAAACAATTGTTTGTGAAGAAAGATTTGTGTCCACAAGTGATTGTGACAGATAGAGATCTTGCCTTGATGAAAGCCATTGAAACTGTGTTTCCAAGGTCCACCAATTTGCTATGTCGATTTCATATTAACAAAAATGTTGGTGCAAAACGGAAACAATACGTGGCTCGTGAAAAGCAAGAGACAATTGACCAATTATGGACTGAAGTTGTATGGGCTAGTGATGAGATTGAGTATGATCAACGGTTGAAGCTACTTGAGCAGGCGTGTGTTGAATGTAATGAATTTATTGATTATGTGAAGGACACATGGTTGACACCACATAGACAAAGATTTGTTGGAGCATGGATTGATCAAGTGCTACATTTGGGTAACATGACGACTAATAGGTATGTATTTTTTTTAAGTATTTCTAAATTGTATATTTTTTTTAAGTATTTCTAAATTTTATGTTTTTTTTTTGTATTTTTGTATTTTTAATATGTATTATTTTGTAGGGTTGAGTCTGCTCATTGGAAGTTAAAGTATATGTTGGGGAACAGTATTGGTGACATGGTCAAATGTTGGGAGGCTATGAATGACAACTTAAAGTTACAGCTGGGCAACATTAGAGCTTCTTTTCAAAAGAGTTTTTATGAAGTTGAGAATGCCCACGTAGGTCCGTTTTACAATAACTTACGGGGTTCAGTGTCTCGAGCTGCATTGAGACGCATTGCTAAAGAGTTAACACGGGTTGATTATGTAGGAACTAACAAGGAAATATATCGTTGTACTCTTAGAACAACCTATGGATTACCTTGTGCTTGTGAGTTGACAGGATATAGAATTGGTGGTATATCGATACCAATAGATGTTGTGCATGTACATTGGAAGAAACTAAGTATGGAAGGTAAGTTGGAGGAAGACGTAGATGATGGATCAGAGGTGGATATGAGTAGGGAAATAGACGAGTTATGGAAAAGGTTTAGGTCACTAGATATTGTTGGGAAAAGGGCATTAAAAAGTAGGGTTTTTGAACTTGCCTTTCCCACAATGACTTCTTTGTGTCCACCACCTGAGAAAATAAAAACCAAAGGGGGGGTCAAGAAGAAAGGCAAAAAACCAGTAGGGTATGATGTTTATAGGGACCCTTCGTATCATGAGTATGTTGATCAAGCATCTCAATCTTCACAGAAACAATCTCAACCATCACAAACTTCAAAGAAGTTGAAATTATCACAATCTTCAGAGAAGAAATCTCAGGCATCACAGGCTTCAAAGAAGTTGAAAATATCAAAATCTGCACAGTCATCTAAGCAGTTCATCCTTCAGTTTCCTAATCACATCAGGTCGTATATTGATGATGTAGTTAATGTTGTATTAGATGGTAATTGTGGATTTAGAGTCATTGCTTCATTGCATGGATATGGTGAAGATGGTTGGCCAATGGTTCGTCGAGACTTGGGGTTGGAAATAATACATAACGAAAGATCAAGTTTGTATGCCAATTTATTTGGTGAACGGTTAGCAGGAGTGAGAGAATCTTTGATGATAGAGGCATTTGGTCCTCAACCACCACATAAATGGTTGACTCTACCAGATATGGGTTACTTGATAGCGAATCGTTATAATGTTGTACTTGTCTGTTTAGGGTTTGAATGCTTGACTTTCTTCCCTATGACAACCTCATTTTCACCAAATGTATCCTTTTATTGCATTGGTTTTGTAAACGGGAATCACTGGGTTCAGGTACTTAGTTATTTTTACTTAGTTTTTTTAGTTAATGTGACTAACCAAATATCTTAGTTATTTTTACTTGACATTTTGATTTTTTTTTTTTGTTCAGGTAAACATGAAATAAGGGTTTCCATTACCACCAGTGACAGTAGATTGGAAGAAGTTTCGTTCTACAGAAGCAACATCTTGGATGATAGGATTTGCAGCACGTCTACAACATTGGCAACAACTTACGCCCATATTACCAACGCATTATGAAATATAAATTATGTTATTCATTTCTTATTTCAAGTTATTCATTTTAAAGCTAAACAATAGATGCTGCGATTAACAAGTTATTCATTTTTAAGGTTAATACAATAAAGTCTAAAGGTTAATACAATAGAGTCTAAAGGTTAATACATAAGCATAAACATAAGTGACATAGTCTAAATAAACATAAACATAAATATAAGTCAATGATCACGAGCAATCTGTAAAGCCTCGAACAATTCAGTAAACTGTGGATCATCCTCTTCAGCACCAGCTCGCTGAAGATAACGATGAATCAATGAAGAAACACGAGCCCAACTAGGATCAGATGGTCCTGCGTCGTAAACGGGAACTGGCACCTCTCTTGGCGAGTCACGACGGGGCGGTATGAGACGAGGATGCGAAACACGATAATACCACTGAAGATATCCATCAACTGTCTCAAATGGGGTGGTGGCTAGTGCTGTCGGACGAATCACATCTGCAACACTCTGATGGTAACTAATCCACTCGACATCAATATCACCAGCCATCGTAGGATCAAGAGGTGGAGGTGGAACATACTGCCTATATCCAAACTGACGCAACACTCTGTCAGGCAAGTATGGCAAAATAATGTCACCCCATCTCAGACACCCCCTATACAGACACAACTCATCAAACTGCCGCCATGCTCTATGGTCCTCAAACGGGCGCCATATGACATCGTCAGGTGTCAGCTCATCCAGAATAGGTCGCAAGTCATCCACCTTCAGGGCACCTTGCTTATAGGACCATCTCATCGCTCGAGGAAGACCAAAATTAGTAGCTGGTGTCCAATTCTCTCCTTTTCTTCCAAGTCTTGGGAAATACTCATGAATCCAGCACTGTTACAAAATAAAAACTATTAGTTAATCTAAAATAATTAATTATAACATAATAAACTAGAAAAATAAAATTATTATACTTAATAAAATTAATTACACGAAAATAAACTCAATTAAAATAAATACCTGTAGGAGAGTCGGATAACCACCGAGCTGCTTACAACTGAACATGGAAGCATCTCCGAGATGTCTATAAAGGGTAGCCAACGCAGCTGCTCCCCAACTGTATCCGGATAAGGCCCCCAAGTCCATAAATAGCGCAAGGTATCGTGCCTCCACAAGCGTAAATGTCTTATCCGCAAAAATGGTACAACCCACTAACATCAACAAATATGCTCTAGTCGCTAATGTCCAGTTAGAAGCGGCTCTGTGCTCGACAAATAAATCGTATAACCACTCCAGCTTATAATAAGAACCTCTGCATGCACGGACATGTTTTTGTGCCTCTCTCCGTGAAACTCCCAAGTAATTAACTGCCCAATCAACAGTAAGCCCTTCGCTGATATCTTGAGGGCTCCAAAATACTCCCCTGATGGGCAAGTGAAGCAGACAAGAGACGTCATCCAGAGTAATCGTCATCTCACCAAACGGCATGTGAAATGAAGATGTCTCTATATGCCATCTCTCCACAAAGGCAGATACCAGGTTCGTATCTATCTTCGACATACTCGTCCTCTGAAGTGAAGCTAAACCAGAGTGAGCTATCAAATTCTCCATCACTCTAGGAAGAAGCTGTGGAACCCTCTGAGCCAGCTTCAGCCCATGACCTGCTACCTTCAGCTCTTTCTTCGAACCCCTCTCCTGAAAACAATTAAACGTAAATATATTATAAATTACAACATAACAAATTCAACTTTTATTCAATATCAAATAATTGTAGTTTATTTACCTCACCGAACCATATACGTCTAGCAACATGATGTTCGTACGTAACCAAAAGAGAGGTATCGTACGGTCCTCCTGGATATCCAACGGGTTGCGCTGCTGAAGCAGATGCACCGGTATGCTCTTCCTCAGCCACCCGCGATGATTCGCCCCGTCCTAGCCCACGCCTAGGGATCAAACCGTCTCTGCCTCGTGTGCGCACCACTGTCAAAATAAAAACATAAATATGAAATATATATAAAAAAAAAAAAAAAGCGTTCCGGAACACTTTAGTGAAGAGTTCCGGTTTGACATGTTTTGGACACGTTCCGGAACACTTCTCTAAAGAGTTCCGGAAAGCAAACTCATAAACTAGATGAACCGGAAGACTTCTTCCATGACTGCCGGAACAAAAAAGACCACCGGAAGACTTACTTGATGTGTTCCGGTAATATCAAATGCACCGGATGACTTTTGCTATGTGTTCCGGAAATGAAAATGTGAACCGGAAGAGTTGGTAGAAGTGTTCCGGAATGCAATACTTGAAAATCTTCTTCGGATGACTTAGACGTGTGGTAAATGGGAAATGGAAAAAAATCTGACTTTTACCTATTTATACAAGGGTATTTTGGTCATAAATTTTTTTTGGTAGGGGTATAGGTATAATTGTAGGGGTAAGGGGTAAAATTTTCTGAATTTAATCAAATTAGACTCAACTCAACCCGCGAACCCCCCTACTTAATTATTGAATTTAATTTAGTTTAACCACATGTTTGTGTTTAATGTATTTACTAAATTCAAGTATTTTCAAAATTTAAAATACTATTTTCTCTGATTTTATTTATAAGAAAAAATTAACTTTTAAATTCATTATTGATCTATTAAACACTTTGGATAAATCAATTTCTTAACGAATTTAAAAAAAAATATATTTTTCTTATTTATAAGAAGAAAAAAATTTATAAATAATTTTTTATTAATAGTATAACACTTTAAAAGGTTATTCTCAATTTTAAAATTTTAAATAAATTTCTAAAAGAACTTTGATAACTGAATGCATCTACCAGGAATAGCATCCCAAATTCATTGATCCTTGAGTGTTGAGCCGAACAAATTACTCGTCAATCGTCATAACGTGTTGCTTTTGCTCTTACATAAACAGTGTCTTTTCTTAATACGGGTAATTTCAAACAATTTTATTTTTAAATATATATAATGCCTTGGTATGCGTAACATTGTCATCAACGATTGATTCGGAATTATAATTCCGGGGTCCACAAACCAATACAGTTTTTTTTTTATTCTCCCTGATAGTTGTAAGAGAAGAAAAGTGAAGATAGAAATGGCTTCTTGGAATTCAGTTTCATTAGAACTAGCCTACGAATTTCTTGGCTGGTTCGCTTTTATTGCATGGTCCATCAGTTTCTACCCTCAAGTCATCTTAAATTTTAGAAGAAAAAGGTTCCTATTTCTTCTTCTTCTTCAATCATTTTCATTCTCTACGTATTCGGTTTGATTAATTCAAACCCTCAATTTTTCAATTTCAGCGTTGTTGGACTCAACTTTGATTTCGTTCTCTTAAACCTAACGAAACATAGTTCCTATCTCATATACAATGCTTCTCTCTACTTTAGCTCTGCTATTCAGAATCAATATTTTCAGAAATACGGTTATGACCAGGTAATGTTCCTTCCCCAACTTGTAACTTTAATCGCTTTTATTTTTAATCTTTTAAAATACCGTTATGATTTTATGTATTTCAGATGATACCGGTGGCAGCAAATGATGTTGCTTTTTCAAGCCATGCTGTTCTGCTGACGGCCATTGCGTTGTTCCAGATTGCAATCTATGAAGTAAAAATGATGTTTCTTCTTGTTTGAAATGTTGTACTTCTTTTTTGGGGGTATTTTATGAGTGAATTTTACGTTTTTCTGAACTTGGAAACTATTTTGTTGCAGCGTGGAAGTCAGAAATTGTCGAAAATTTCGATTGGAATTGTCTCGGTTGTTTGGCTGACTGCTGCTGTTTGTTTCTTTGTTGCTTTGTCTGATCATTCATGGCTTTGGCTTCTCAATATCTTCAAGTATGCTGCCCATGCCTGTGTAGTTAATTTAATTGTTGCCTGTTTGGGGCTTTTTGACTTTCAACTTTGCTCCTGTGATTGATGATATGTGCTTGTGTGGTTAAATGCATTACTCTTTTTTTTTTTTTTGGAATGGGATCTTGCTTATTGTTAATGGTAATGTTAAGCTTGGTAATGCTACCCTTGATATAGTGTTAAAGTCTATATTTTGTGATTGTTAAGAGTTTCACCTCAGACAACACGTGGCATGGACATATATTTATAAGTGGGGGACAATCATCACCTTACAAGTTAGTTTTGTATGGATGAGTTAAGCTCAACCAACATACTATAATATGGTATCAATGCTCGGTTTAGGATCTTTTGGACCACTTGCTACTAGGTTTTCACCATCGTGCCACCCATCATTTATATCCACGCCCTAAGCCCGATAGTGTTGGGCGTAAGAGAGTGTGTTAAGAGTCTCACATCGGATCGTATGTGGCATTAACATATGTTTATTAGTGGGGGCAATCATTGTCTTACGAGCTTGTTTTGTAGGAATGAGTTTGGTTCAACCAACATTCTATAAAAGGGATGATGAAAAATATCTGATTGCCATAGCCTGTGAATATGATTTAGTATTGTTCTAACATTTTGTTTAAATTGATCATGTTGCAGCTCAATTCAAGTGCTTATGACTACTATAAAGTACATTCCCCAGGTTAGAATTTCCTTTTGTTTTCTTTTTCTATGCAAATGATTGTTGAGTAGCATCTTTTTATAACAAAAATAAACTCCTAACAGAACCTAATTTATTGGTTGTACTTCTAAATGCATATCAAATTATTTTCATGTTCTTCTCAAAAGTCATTGTACTCAACTCCAACTTAATATCTTTCTTTTTCGTAGAAAAAATAAACAAATTGAATGGAATGAATTAAGGTGGAACCCAATTCTTTGATTCTCTCTCTCTCTATCTAGTAATGGAATCAGGAATCCTCTAAAAGTTTGAACCCTTCCTATAGCTGTATTGATTTGAAGCACCATTTTTCTATGATTTCCATTGTGCTGGTGGCATGGAATTCTTTGAGACAACATCGTATTCGTGTCCCCAAATAAACTGTTTCTCAAAATCGAATAATAACACCAGCACAGTTCTTCACTCTTCTGTTGATAACGGATGTACTACGGAACCTGTAATAACACACTATAAACTTAAATAGTTTACTATTAAATATTTTGTTCAAAATTTCCAGTTGGTGAAGTAGCCTTAATTAATTGTTGGTTTCCCCCGAGTTAATTATAATAATAAATGAACGAGAACTCTACATCATTATTTCCAGCTTCTTGCTTTTCATTTAATAACTTTTGTTATGAGTTGTAGGTAAGCATGAACTTCCTAAGGAGAAGTACTGATGGATTCAGCATTGGTAACATTCTACTTGACTTTTCTGGAGGAATAGCGAACTATGGACAGATGGTTGTGCAATCAATAGATCAGGGTTCGTTTGTCATGAACTCGCATCTCTGTGTTTTGATAGGTCTTCTCGCCATTTGACTCTATATTTCAAGTTTTCAACTGACATATATAAATCCCATCTTTCCAGATTCGTGGGTCAACTTCTATGGCAATATAGGAAAAGTGTTGCTCTCTCTGGTATGGAAAACTCTCCTAATGCAATATTTTGCATCTTTCTTAAGCTTCACTTGTTTCTTCCTTCTCCATTCCATTCATTTTACATAATGTTATGGTTCCTGTTCTAATTCTGTTTTGTTTCGATATCATTATTTTAACCTTAGAGTTCCATTTTAGTTCAGGAAATAAGGGCTTGTTAGAGTTCTGTTTCCACTTTCCGTTTTTGTTTCTTGTTTTTGCTTTTAATTATAAACATGTATTCTTTGTTTTTTAGTTTAATTTTAATGGAATACATAATTGCAGGTCTCTGTATCCTTTGACATTATTTTCATTATTCAACATTATGTCCTGTATCCTGCTAAAAAACCCTCCAAATTGGGGACCACCGGCGACGATGAAGATCAAATTAGAGAGCACCTTGTCAGGCCTTCTGATGAGTCTCCACCAGAGAATGCGTGAGACATGATTTGGTTCATAATGTATATTCAAAGGAGCATCAAGATCAAATCAGAAAGTCCCTTGACAGGAATGTTGTAAAAGAAGTAAATTCTAATGTATATCAAGTTTCCCATGGATTCCTATCATGATCAAAACAAGGATTTTCTTGTCCCATGTACTAGGAGATTCTTTTTGCCCGGACTTTCACCAAACTTTGTTGTATAATTTGTATAATAAGTTTAAAAAAATTATAGTATCGATCTATATGCCAATTTATATCATAAATTTCGACCTACTTACTAGCTTTCTATTGAAAAATTTACTAAGTTCCCTACCCACCCGGATCACGATTCACTGCAGTTGGGTTTTCTTGCAGTTCTTGCTTTCTTGCAGTTCTTGCTGTTTATTCACAAAATTCTCTCTCAATTTTATATGTTTGGAAATTTATCTTTTTCTCGTCTTTCAAAACAACACCCAGCTCTCACAAACCTATGTGACTGTGGGTAATTGTAGGGTTTTTAACTACAGGCAATTCGAGTTCCACTTGGATTCAAGATGCAGTAACCACGTGACTCTAATATAAACTGGTTCATCAAGTTAGATGAATCAGTTGAGAAAGTGATAAAATTTGTACATGGGAGGCACATCACATTAGGTGGAAAGGAGATATCTCTGCTGTCATAAAGGATGGTCGAAAAGCCAACATAATTGATGTGTTGTGTGTATCTTCGATGACAAGTAATTTGATAAGTGTAAGTCAATTATTCGCAAAAGGGTACACCATGAAACTAGAAAAGAATCAAATAAAGGAATATCATGGTGATGGAAGGCTGATTCTAAAGACACCATTGACAGGCAACAGGACATTCAAAGTAGGGATCAACACGGTTGATCACAAGTGTCTTATTTCGACCGCAGAAGAAGACAAGAACTGGCTATGGCATCACAAGTATGGACATCTAAACTTCAGAATTATAGGTATGCTTAACCAGAAGAAGATGATGTATGGCTTATCTCAGGTGAAGGGACCAAGTTAGGTATCTGAGGAATGTTGCAAAGCAAAGCAGATTAGGAAAGCATTTAAACATGACTTGCCCATGAGGTCAAAAGAAAAGCTTGAGCTCGTTCACTCTGGTGTGTGTGGACCTTTTGAAGTAAGTTCGAATGGAGGTAACAACTATTTTTTAACTTTCATAGATGAATTCACCAGATATATGGATGTATCTTATTGAAAGGAAGTATGAAGTATTCACACAGTTCAAGAAATTCAAATTGCATGTCGAGAAGCAAAGTGGATGCAAGTTAAAGAAATTGAGAAGTGATGGTGGTGGAGAATACACTTCTTGAGAATTTTCTAGATTTTTCAATTAGGAGGGTATATAGCATTAGGTCATTGCACCTTATACACATCAGCATAAGAGCATAGCTGAGAGGAATAATCGAAGTATACTGAACATGACTAGGAGCATGTTGAAAGCTAAAGATATGCCAAAGAGATTCTGGGGTTGAAGCGGCTATGACAATAGTATACATTCTAAACAGATGTCAAACCAAGAAGATAGTCGAGAGAACTCCTTATGAGGCTTGGACGGGTGTGAATTCGACGATAAATGTCTCGAAGCATTCAAACACCTCAAACAAGCATTAATCTCCACACCTGTTATTCAACCTCCTGATTGGAACCAATCTTTCGAAATTATGTGCGATGCAAGTGATTTCGCTGTTAGTGCTGTTTTAGGACAAAGAAAGGACAAGAAATTACATGTTATTTATAATGCCAGTAGAACCTTAGACGTCGCCCAACTTAATTATGCCACAACCGAAAAAGAACTCCTTGCCGTAGTTTTTTCTATACATAAATTCCGATCATATTTAGTCGGAGCCAAAATAATAGTTTACACTGATCATGCAGCCATTCGATATTTATTAAGCAAGAAGGACGCTAAACCCAGATTACTACGCTGGATCCTTTTGCTACAAGAATTCGACCTGGAAATCCGTGATAAGAAGGGCACCGAAAACGTGGTAGCTGACCACCTTTCGAGGCTAGAATATTTAAAACCCGACCTAGTACCCATAAACGATGATTTTACTTATGATAGACTTATAGAAGCTGTTAGAACCAATCACAGTGATGACCCCGATCCCGAATTAGAATTAAACATTGAGAACACTTTAGTAGTAACTCACGTACCCTGGTATGCAGATTTGGTTAACTACTTAGCCGCCGATATCGTACCCCCTGATCTAAACTATCATCAGAAGAAGAAGTTCTTTCACGATGTGAAACACTTTTATTGGGATGAACCACTCCTATTTAAGAGAGGTGCCGACGACATATTTTGTCGTTGCTTGCCCGAGGAGGAGGTAGAAAGTATAATCAATCACTGTCACTCTGCACCTTATGGTGGACATGCGAGCACGTCTAAGACATGCACCAAGTTTCTTCAAGCAGGCCTTTTCTGGCCAACCTTATGGCGTGATGTCCATGCTTACACAGTCAGATGCAACCGGTGTCAACACACTGGGAATATTTCAAGACGTGATAAAATGCCCTTAAGGAATATCCAAGAAGTGGAAGTCTTCGATGTCTGGGGAATAGATTTTATGGGACTGTTTCCATCTTTGATGGGAAATAAATACATCTTAGTAGCCGTAGACTACGTGTCTAAATGGATTGAGGCCATTGCCTCACCCACCAACGACACTCGTGTAGTCATCAAATTATTCAAAAACTACATATTTCCTAGATTTGGAGTACCCCGCCTCGTTATAAACGATGGTGGATCGCACTTCATATCAAGAATCTTTAATAGCATTTTAAATAAACACGAAGTTAAGCACAACATAGCAACACCCTACCATCCGCAAACTAGTGGTCAAGTGGAGGTGTCAAATAGGGAGATTAAGCAAATCCTAGAAAAAACCGTTTCAATATCCAGAAAAGATTGGTCCCTTAGACTACAAGAAGCCTTGTGGGCTTACAGGACCACTTACAAAACCCCTATAGGAACAACCCCGTTTAAGTTAGTATATGGAAAATCCTGTCACTTGCACTTCGAGTTAAAGCATAAGGCCTATTGGGCCATCAAAACCCTTAATATGGATTATTTAGCAGCCGGTGACAAGCGAATTCTCGACATCCATAAGTTAGAAGAACTTCGTCGTGACGCTTATGAAAATGCCATCATCTATAAGGAAAGAGCTAAAGCATGGCATAATAAGAGAGTAGTTAGAAAAGAATTTAACGTAGGAGGCCCTATACTTCTCTTTTATTCGAGATTATGACTTTTCCCTGGTAAATTACGCTCACGATGGACTGGCCCTTATGAGGTCACTAAAGTCCTGAAATCAGGGGCAGTAGAAAACTAGAACAATTCCTGTAGTCCTTTTGTAGTAAATGGACAAAGACTTAAGCACTATAACGAGGTGACATCCCTGCCTACTACTCTGGCCATACTATAATTGAGCCACCTATTGTCACTAATACGATCTGATATTTATGATCGTCGAGCTACCGACGTTAAACAAGCGTTGCGTGGGAGGCAACCCACGACCTTTTTATATTTATTCTGCATTAATTCCTATTATTTTCAAATGGTGAATTATTTAATCTATTATTTACTTAACAGGACTGACTTGTGTGATGTTTACGTTGCAGGTTTCAGATTCCATCACTCTCCATAGAATATTCTCCACTAACTATATTTTCAAGATGCAAAACTTTGATGATATGGATGTTGCATTCGGGGATAATGCTCAGAGGAATTGATTTGTGGTTCTATCCGAATAACCCATGTTACCTACCAGATACCCTGATCCTAACTGCCTAGAAGCATTAGGCTTGGAAGCAAGTGTGAGATACCTGTGCCATCAACTCTAATAGGAGGAATATTCTGATGCCTGGAACATCACATACAGGAACCTAACCTTAGAATTCCTTAGTTCACTCTCCTATGAACCTTACGTGGGAAAAGGATTTAAAAGGGGTCGTATCAACTTTAGACTATTTGACACCCAAGTACACCTTTAACCATAAAGAGTTTACTAACCTACTGGGATTTCAGTGTGGCCTTGATGCTATACCTGAACTTCCTGTTGGTGAGTTCATGTAGGAGGAGCTTGATAATTTATGGAGTGATATCACAGGTTGAGGAGGCCCTGATCCATCCACCCAGCTTTAAAACCGCATCCATAACCCAACCTTCAGATACTTCCAGATGATCTTAGCTCAAACCTTTCTCAGGAAGAGTGAGACAAATGACCATGTCAGTGCTGAGGAGATCCTTATGCTTTTGTGCACCACCCATACCCGTCTTGTAGCCTGTGGTAATTTTCCTAATTCTGAACCTACACCTTACTGTCAGATCCTCTGAGGGACCTATTTATGTAGTAGGAACATTGACCCACATAGCCTTTGCCTTAGGTATCCTGAACCAATTATCTCACCTGACCCCTTATTGTAGCTACACCTTCATCGACCTGAACCACTGTTTAGACAGAGGCCTAGTGAGGAGAGTCTTCTTCAGTACTGAACACTATAAGCTCCTGATAAACAACGAAACAATCCACTACTTTGGCCTACCACACCAGGGGAGAACCAACAATCACAAGAAAGAAAATTGGTCATACCCTTTAAAAGCCCAATATGAGACACCTGCTAGACCTAAGACCCCTCCTGTTCCCGAGTATCATCCTACACCTCTCTCGGATAGGACCATGATTTATTCCTCTAATGCTAATTTGCAGAGGCACAACGTTTACTCTGAGTTGGATACCATGCGTAAAGAGATAATCCGTCTTCGTGAAGATCTTACTGAATTGACCTTGCAGATGGAGGTAGCCGATGCCACACATGCTTCAGAGACTGATTGCCTTTATCAGGAAATCTATAGTCTCTGATGACAGTTAGCAAAAGCCCAAGCACTCTGTCCACATATGAACTAGGGGCCGATGCAAATCACTCTAGAGTAGTTACTAGAAGCACTGAGGACACTGCTCACATTAAGCGTGGGAGATTTATCGCATTTTCACTATCATCTGATTCACTGTACTAGGTTTATTTCCGCACCATCAGACTTAAATTTCTCGCATTTTGAATTATCTGGATTTTTCCGTTACTAAATTTTCCGTTACCAAACTTATCTGGATATTTTGCATTTATTTCGGTTGTTTTTGTCGGCGAAAATTTTGGATTTTCAAGAATTACGAAAATCTCGGACTTTCAAAAAATTTTATTCTATTTTATTTTATTATTTATATTAAATATTATTGTGGTATTTTTCTATCAAAACATCACTTATGTTCCATTCATGTACCAATATGAATAAAAGTTATAGAAGATGCTATACATACACCCGGATGAGGACCCAAAGCACCAAAGTCCGTCCAAATAAGGCCTAGACATTTTGTAAAGATGGCAGACTCCATCTACCCCTTGGTGATCGCCATGGGGTCTGAAGCTTAGTGCGGGGCAGAACGTGAAAAACCCCATTTTCCCCCATTTTCTTCATCTTCAACCTCTCCAAACCCCATTTTTCCCATTTTCAACCAACTTCAAAACCCACTAAACCTCATTAAACACTCATTCACTCACTAAGCCACTGCCATTTCCAAAACACCACTCACTTCCCATCAATTAAAACCCCACCTTTCACCAAAAATCCATAAAATCCCCATTTCACCATATCTCACAAAAACCTCCACTTTTCTTTAACAACCACCAACAATGGCAGGAATGAAGCAGGGAGAAGTCATTTTTCACGAGGGAAATTCGGAGAGAGGCAGAGGCAGAAGTTCGAAGTGTTGCAGACACGCGAAATTTTACGACGAGGTATATTGATTCAGTCTGTCTGTATAGCTTAGGCATATATCATAGTGTTTTCTACTTGCTTAACAATTTAGGATTGCATAACATTTTTTAGCGCAAAGAACCCACCTTTAAGAGGCTGACACGGGAATTCTTGAGTTCGCTAATTTACACTGTCAGTCCTAACACTGCTAGTACGTCCGGTACGGTAAAATTTAGAATGTTCATCACAGAGCTAACTTATGCTAATTAGATTAGCACTCAACCCTTTGACAATAAGTACATTGTCAAGATCAGGCACCTTATGACGCTTCACTTTTCCAACGCCTTGTACCACCCCTTTCTCTCCTTTTCCAAAAGTAACCTCAATTGAGGAGCAAGAATTGACATCCACCAATTGGTTTTTGAAACCAGTCATGTGCTTTGAACAGCCACTGTCAAAGTACCAACCATCCTTAGCAGAGTTTCTATCTGAAAAGTGATCCAATAGACACTTAACCTCTTCTTTAGGAACCCACTGCTTAACTACCTTGGACCTGTTATCCTTCTGTCTGGGTTAAGGGTTAGACTTGGGATAACCATGTAGCTTGAAACAAGAAAACTGCATGTGTCCAAATCTGCCACAGTAAAAGCACCTAACTCTGTCTTCTCTGAAGTGGTTGAACCTTCTGCCACCTTGAGGATGATATTGCTGTGGCTGCCACCCATAATGTTGTCTTCTTCTCCCATAGTTTGACTGTCTTCTATGGTGATGAGGCTTCCTTCTTCCATAATAATAAGGCACAACATTATTATATCCATAGCCATACATGTTTCCCTGATGTTGAGACATCTGATGGAACATGTTCTAGTTGAACCTAGACGCCTGCATGCTCTTATGATATTGTGGAGGCATATACTGCCTAGCTCCAGAAACATGTGCCTTCCTTTGATGAGGACCATGAGCATGCCTCTTCCCAACATTTTGAGGTTGAGCAGCCTGCTTAGGTTTAGGATCCTGTCTCTTTGTTTAAAGTTGAGACATTGGTTGAGACATCTCCTTCTTGGTTCCTGAAGTGCTTGCTTCAGCATATACCTTTTTCTCAACCACAAATCCTATGCCTGACTTATCTCCAGCAACCTTTTCTGTCTAAAGTATCTTATCAAGTGTGTCTGTACCACTGTTCAGCATCCTAACAGATTTGGTCATATAATCAAGATGAGCTTTGACTTATAAGACTTCATTTTCCAAATCAGCTTTAGCAGTCTCAAGCTGAACAATCTGTTTCTTCTATTTTTCACTTTCTTGACAGATTTCTGCACTCTTCAGACAAAGCTCTTGATAAGTGGAAGCTAACTCCTCAAAAGTCAGTTCCTCATCACTTGAATCACCATCAGAAACAACTGTTCCAGTTAAAGCTTTGACATGTTTGGCTGACTCTCCTTCACTTTCACTGTCAGAGTCTGACCAAGACACTGTCATTCCTTTCTTCTGCTTCTTCAGGAATGTGGGACATTCTTTCTTAATATGTCCATGACCTTCACACTCAAAGCATTGAACACCCTTGTTTTTAGCAGTCTTCTCTTCATCCTTCTCCTTAGACTTGCTAATGTCAGAAGCGATGTTCTTGACATTAGGCTTGAAGTTCTTATTCATTCTTTTGAACACCTTGTTGAACTACCTTCCCAACATAACAATGGCCTGAGATAGATCCTCCTGGGATTCAGCACTATTCCCTTTCTCTTCTTGAGCATTTGAAACCAAGGCTATACTCTTTGGCTTCTTTTCTGGTTCTTCCTCATTCAATCCAAGCTCAAAAGTTTGAAGAGATCCAATGAGCTCATCAACCCTCATCTTGCTGATGTTTTGAGCTTCTTCAATTGCAGTCACCTTCATCTTGTACCTCTTAGGAAGGGACCTAAGGATTTTCCTTACCAGCTTTTCTTCTGACATCTTTTCTCTAAGAGCACTGGATGCATTGGACAACTCAAGAATACTCATGTGGAAGTCATGGATAGTCTCATCTTCCTTCATCTTCAGACTTTCAAACTTCGATGTTAGAAGCTGAAGTCTTGACATCTTAACTCTAGATGTTCCTTCATGTGTAGCCTTCAAAATATCCCAAGCTTCCTTAGCAACTTCACAAGTATTGATCAACCTGAATATGTTCTTATCCACTCCATTGAAAATTGCATTTAAAGCTTTGGAATTACCAAGGGCAAGCTCATCTTCTTCCTTGGTCCATTCTTCTTCAGGCTTCGGCTTTGAGGCGCCCTCTTTATCTTTCCCAGCATCATCTTTTTCAAACACAACAGGTGCTTTCCATTCTTTAATTATAGCTTTCCAAGCCCTGCTGTCCAAGGATTTCAAAAAGGTGATCATCCCTGGCTTCCAATAATCATAATTTGAGCCATCCAAAATAGGGGATTTGTTGACAAATCCTCCAACTTCTTTGTCCATCTTTACACCAGAAAGTAACTTCCCTAGATCTCACCCAGAGACAGACAGGATGCCTGCTCTGATACCAATTGAAATTCTGGTACCAGATATGTGATGTTACGTGTGATGTCACAACAACACACTCTGCAATGGACAATGTAAAACAACAGCAGAGAACACAAAGAATTGTTTACCCAGTTCAGTTCAACAACTTAATCTGGGGGCTACTAAGCCAGGAATGAAATTCACTACTTGTAGAATTAATTTACAGACTCAACAACCTCGTTGACAATCTCCTAAACTTAATTCCTACTAATGAACTTTCTACCTAAGAGCCCACTTAGGTATGAGAACACTGCTCAATCCCTAAATCACTTCAGTGATATAATTCAAAGATCACACACTGTGAAAAACACAACTTGATTCTGCTTCACAGCTTTGATCAAGAACAACTCAAAACAACAACACCAATTCACACTAGAATGGTTTACAACACATACACGAAGACACAAAATGACTCTCAGTCTTTAGCTCTCTTTCTTTGTTACCTTTCCTTCAGTACTGATACGCTTTATATAGCTAGTTGAATTGGGCTTGGACCTGCTACAATATCTGACCTGATTTGTTATTTAAAACTGAATCTTCAAAACAGATTTTCTCTCTCAAAATCTTCTTAAATCTTCAGCCATTAAACACCATACAAATCTGCATCAAATTTGTTTGTAACAGAAAATATCTATCCCAAGATATCTGCAACCAATGAGACTAACAGCTCTCCCAAAATCCAGCTAAAACGCAAAACCCTAACAACATCACAAAACCTGATGTTATTAATCTTCTGCAGACCTGATGTCACAACATCGCATGTGACATCAGACATCACAACTTCAGCAACGTAACTCCTTAACATAAACCAATGTTAAGACTCAATGTTAACACATCACCCATGTGACATCAACATTGAACACCTTTGTTTTACCAAAATTCTAGCCAATCCAAGAACCAACAACAGTGTTCTATTTTAGGCTAATCAAACATGGTTGCAAAGTGCACAGAAAATAATGAAGATAGAATAAATTCAGAGAAACAATGCTGAAATGCAATTCACATCAATCAGACAATACTCCAATCGTATTTAAATAGAATTACTTATGGGGAAATATTTCCTTCCTTGAAATAGAGTTAATTAAAAATGAATCTTTGCGTTAGCGTAATTAGAACCAGATTTGACCTCTAATCTATACCAGCCGCTCATGCTGCAGCGGTCGCATCTTGCGTTAAAGTGAAAAATCCTTTTTATATAACTACCTCTAAGACTCAGTTAAAAAGTGCTTTTGATTGGAAACTTTTAACACAATAGGGTTTCCGGCATATGCTCGGCCAACCGGATCTTAAACCTATTAAGACGTCCAAAAATAGTTTTAAAATCATTTTTTAATAATATTAAACTTTCCTAATTGATTAAAATAGTGCTTCCGCTGTTTTTCTTAATAAAAAACTAACCAATTTTTATCTTAAGTGTCAGATGACTTTCGATCTTACCCGACATAATCACGAATCTACTTTCGTAATATTCGATCAGATAAACCACAGAAAAATTGCATCAAAACCAAAACAGCCCCTAAAGCATTCCTACAGACACAACATATGGAGTATCGTCGAAACGACGATCCTCACATTCCAGCACTAATGATTTAGCTGGACATGACTACGGTAAACAACATAGCATATAATTGATTATCGAAATAAGTCATTTAGAGAAAATGCGTGTTAAGTGTGCAATTGGTTTTGAAAAGGTAACAACAAGAACAATAAGATAAATCAAAGTAAAACGTGCGAGACAATAAAGAAATTAAAACAGAACGATAAAATAAAGGCGGTGTGAGAAATAAATCGAAATAAAAGCAGTGCGAGAAATAAATAAAAGTAAATGTGATGCGAGAAAATAAATAAGAAAAATTGAGAATTGAATTAAAAACCTGCTCCAAAGCGGAGACTTGAATCTGGTACAAGACTGGTAAAGAAAATAATGACAAGCTTCTACTCTATGATTGCTCCACACTCGCTCACTACAATGGTGCGATAACTCCTCGATGTGGCGAATTATCGCTTTTACAAAGTGAATATATGCCTATGCTGCGACTAAGGGTGGATGCCTAAAAAATGAGAAACTAGGTCCTACTTATAGTGAAACAGTGCCTTGGACGTCAAGTTGGACCTTCAAAAATCGTGGGAGAGAAACCCTCTGGTCTTGGCTTCAACCTCCAACCGCCCTTGACTGACTTCTCTTTTGTGAAGATGGCGCCCTCCATCTAGGCATGGCATCCGCCATGTGTGTAAATGGTGGTGGACGTGCTCTCATGACCGTTGGATCGTGGGAGAAACCCTACACCTCACGGCTACCCCCATGGCCAATGCCATGTGGAACGCCATGTGTGTAATTAACCCTAAAATCTATGTTTTTTGCCTCGTTTCTTCGTGAAAGGCTCTTATTAGGCAATGTTCTTGAAAATAAGACAACATAAACATAATGCAAGAAAATAACAATTAAATTACAATAAACATGTGTAATCCGAGCCGAATACGCAGTGTGTTTCAGCGTTATCAAATTCTACCACACTTAAACCCTTGTTTGTCCTCAAGCAAACTCTTATGAGCACAAAAGAAAAACAACAACACACAAGTATTTAATTCAGGCTACAGACTCTTAGTTCAATCAAGGTTGTGTCGATAGGTACTAACTCGTAAACCAAGGATATCGTAGGGACACTTTTCGCAGGTTGCGGTCATAAGTTTCCTTCCTATACAAACCAATTCGTATCATGTTATTATACCTAGGACTAACTTACTCATCCCCCTTTTATCCTTTTTCATTCAGGCGCAATCACATTAAGCCCATTATCTTGTACTTGCATGGTGAACAAACCTATTGGTGATCCTGATCCAATATTGTGTCAATATTCAATGATTTTTTTCTTTTTGCTTTTTTAACACAGACACTTAAGCACAATTTTTAGAAGTTTCGCTACCGTTGGGCTAAGTAACCGGGTGAGGGTTACCTAACTTAGAAGGCGGATCCTTTTTTCAAAATATTTGCTTTTTCTACATGTATTTTTTTCTCTTTTTCTTTCTTTTCACGGGATCATTCACCTATTTGCACCGGTTCGTCCACTTAGCGGTACCTAAGATGGTGCTGACTGCTAAAATAAACTACTTAAGGATTAATTCAAGGATGAGATTTTAAGGCCATGGCATAATAAGCATCCGGATTGATTCCTATAATTAAGAAACTTATGGTGTCAAGACGATATCGATTTTTCAAAAGTTTTCCCAAGTCTTCACAAACTATCCTAAACTTGTCTAACAGCCCAAATTTTCAAAATAAAATTTGTTTTCTTATTCAAAAAATTTTGGTATGGATCAAGAAATGAGGAAAATAAACAAACTACACATACGACTCGTCAAGCACATGTAATTACTAAAAAAAACTAAAAGCATAAATAAAGCTAAGCTAGAAAGTAAAAAAATGCATAATTAAAACTAAACTAGAAAGCAATAAAATGAAATAATAAAAGCAGTAATTATCTCCTCCCACACTTAAACCAAACATTGTCCTCAATGTTTCGATAAAAGATGGAAAGAAATAGGTGGAACCTGGACTATGCTACCGATGGCCACTGGTACCCTCTCCTCCCTGCTCTGAACATCGAGGACGACGGATCCTACTGCAGTGACGTGCACTCTGTGAAATCTCAAGCAGATCAATCCTCACTGCCAACGAGGCATTAGACTCCTGGAGTTGCCGGAGGTTTCCAAGTATGGAACCTTGAGTGGCCTCCACCAGGTTGAAGTTGCTGGTCAGGTAGGCTTGTTGGCGTTGTTGTTGGGAGACTATGGTATGCTGAGCCTCCATAATAGAGTGCGTTAAGTCAGTCTCTGTGACTTGCGCATGAAGTTCATCATGTCCTGTTGATGCTCATACATGGCATACAACAGGCCATCACATTCTTCTTCGCAAGCTCTCTGCTCTCTCCATATTTCCTCAGTAATATAAAAGCCAGATAATGTACTTGCAGCAGGATGAGTAAAAGGTGGTGTGTGTGTAGGTGATGCATGCGGTGGGGGTGAGTGATGAACGGGAGACTGGTTCCTCTGCTCATATTCGTCATCGATTCTGTCACCTTCGTCCTCCGGGACGTCCGGTGGTAACGGACCAACAACAGGTGGTGCCTGTAAGTCATAGGTCCAATTCCTCTCATACCACACATTTGTACGACAGGAACAAGGTAAAGCGACACTCGGGATGGCTACATTATGAACCATGAGGTTGAAACCTCCCTCCTTCCTCACTTTGCATAAACGCATATTTCTCAAAAAATTTAAATCAATCATGAGAGATGGAAGTGGTTCTAATGCAGCCAGCTTAGTGTCTAGTTGTAGAGCTCGTGCAATAGAGGTAATCAATCCTCCAAATGATATGGTTCCGCCCTTTTTTCCAATGGCACACATGTGTGATATCATAAACAGGACGAAATTTAATCTCCTTCTTAAGAGGGCAACCTGCAAAAAGATTAGTTCTTTGGAATTTAATTTATTAGAATTTTCTTGGCCGAAGATAGTGTCGGCCAACAGATGGCGGAACACTGTATGACCGAGTTGTGGATATCTGAGGCTAAGTTTCCTTCGAAGAAATCAGCAGTTTGGCCCATCAAATTTCTCCACAATTGGAAGGCCTCAATATGCCAATCAGTTTCTAGAGGCACTTCATAAATAGCTCCGTCCCCGTAAGGGAATCTTGACAAACCTGCCAGATAGTCGGTAGTACATTCATATTCAATATTAATGGTTATAAGGTCAGCTACTCCAAAGATGAGTGTGTGGTGACAAATGAGCAGAATGTGGTAGTGATGAAGGGAATAAGATCCAGAGATAACTGCTATCAATGGGTACCTCAAGTGGACAGTTTATCTGGTGATGTTAAGATTGATGTTGTAACATCAGATTGTGACAACAAATGTGAAAGTCTGCTGAAAGGTCAATTAGGGTTAATTACTCTTAATGTGAATCCTTTTAAATTTTTAAAAGGAAAGTTAATTTGGAGGGAGGAACTCATTAATTGGTCTTTAAGGGATACACAAAATCAGGCGCCATACCTTAGATCATCATTCTCTATTGTAGCAATATCACATTTTATCAAAGATCATATCTTCCGTCTGTTCATCTCCTTCAACAAGAAGAATCATCTGTCGCTGAACCTATACTGTCTCAAGGGAACCATGTCAAACCAGATGTCTTCTCCATCAAAGAAATCTGTTTCTCAAAGATCTTTGCGAGATAGAGCTAGGTTTTCTTCAGAAGAGGGGTTTGCAGAAGAAGCGTTGAATGTAGAACCCATCTCTATGATGCTCCTAGAGTCAGGTAAATCTAGACCTTCTAAACTTGTTTCAAAAAGGGCTGGGACTATCTTTAGAGATAATGAAACAAAGAAGCTTGTTACTAGTGTTCTGTTTAGTGATAAAACAGCACCTAGGCCATCCAATTCTCAAACTGGTGAAGAAAGAGTAGATGTTGACAAAAGCTTAGGTCAGATTGTCGATAAGATCTTTGAGAAAGGGCTTCCTATAAAGGGTATATCTAAACCCCTGAGGCAAATGCCTGCTGATCATTCTGAAAGGGAAAAGAGTGACATGCAAAGTGCTGCTACAAATCTTCATAGACTTGCTATGTCTGTTATTGAAGATTCTGAAGTGGGAGTGGAAGAAGATGATATGCATGAGGAATCTAATGTTAAGGGGGGTGTTAGAACATCACCTGTTGAAGCTACTCCTGGTGAAGAAAAGAATGAAGGTGTGATCAATGTGGTTGATTTATCTGATGATGAGGTCATTGGAAAAGTTGTTCCAAGTATTGCTAAGAGACTGAAGACAGGGAAATGAAAGAATGTTGAATCCTCTCCAACGAAGACTTCTGAAGGCAAGAAGAAAACTGCTGTTGTTGGTCCTACAAAACCTTGGAGCAAGGTTGCTACATCCTCCAAAAAAAGGAAGATAAGGGAAGATTCAGATTCTGACTTTGATGTTGAGGATGATGCTCATGACATCACACCTGTCAGAAGAACAATTTTGAAGAGAATCTTTGACAAAGTCCCTGAAGTACCAGTTGACAACATTTCCTTTCATTATGCCAGCAGTACATCAATGTGGAAATTTGTATGTCAGAGAAGACTGGCCCTAGAGAGGGAGCTTGGGAAAGAAGCTTTAGAGATGAAGGATATTATAGAGCTGATTAATGAGGTTGGGTTAATGAAGACTAGTTTCCTTGCTGCTTTTTCTAAATAGTAGTTTAGTTTTATTTTTTGCTGTTTTTGATTCTGCACTTGATGTGCCTAATATGTAATGTGAATATTGTGCCTATTTATGCACTATTTATGTTTTTATGTTCTATGATTTGTCTTGTCTTGCATGCTGACTTTAGACTGACAATGAGAGCCTGTTTAGGACTAACTGTAGTGAGTAGGACTTACATGTTGAGGTTTGTCCAATTGTGGCTAAAAAGGGGGAGAGTTAGCCAAGAGTTAGTCAAGGTATTGCAATGCCAAGAAGAATATTTAGTCATTGTGCAATGCTAAGGAGTGCAGCTAGTGTGATGCTGAAATGCAGATATTGAGGGGGAGTCTGCTCTATGTTGAACAGTTACTGATATGCTGATTCTTGCATTGAGGGGGAGCTTGCCCTATGTGATTGGAGTATGTGCAGCATGCTGAAAGCATTGTGAAGCTGTTATGAAGAAATGCTGCTGCAAAGTTAGTTTTAAATTTTTTTTCGCTGCTGAAGTCTCTGGATGTTGCAGAGATTGTTTTAGCCAAAATTAGCCAAAGGGGGAGATTGTTGGTTCTTGGATTGGCTAGAATTTTGGTAAAACAAAGATGTTCAATGTTGATGTCACATGGGTGATGTCTTAACATTGAATCTTAACATTGGTTTATGTTAAGGAGTTAAGTTTCTGAAGTTGTGATGTCTGATGTCACATGCGATGTTGTGACATCAGGTCTGCAGAAGATTAATAACATCAGGTTTTGTGATGTTGTTAGGGTTTTGTGTTTTAGCTGGATTTTGGGAGAGCTGTTAGTCTCATTGGTTGCGGATATCTTGGGATAGATATTTTCTGTTACAAACAAATTTGATGCAGATTTGTAGGGTGTTTAAAGGCTGAAGATTTAAGAAGATTTTGAGAGAGAAAATCTGTTTTGAAGATTCAGTTTTAAATAAGAAATTAGGTCAGATATTGTAGCAGGTCCAAGCCCAATTCAACTAGCTATATAAAGCGTATCGGTACTGAAGGAAAGGTAACGAAGAAAGAGAGCTAAAGACTGAGAGTCGTTTTGTGTCTTCGTGTATGTGTTGTAAACCATTCTAGTGTGAATTGGTGTTGTTGTTTTGAGTTGTTCTTGATCAAAGCTGTGAAGCAGAATCAAGTTGTGTTTTCAAAGTGTGTGATCTTTGAATTATATCACTGAAGTGATTTAGGGATTGAGTAGTGTTCTCATACCTAAGTGGGCTCTTAGGTAGAAAGTTCATTAGTAGGAATTAAGTTTAGGAGATTGTCAACGAGGTTGTTGAGTATGTAAATTAATTCTACAAGTAGTGAATTTCATCCCTGGCTTGGTAGCCCCCAGATTAAGTTGTTGAACTGAACTGGGTAAACAATTCTTTGTGTACTCTGCTATTGTTTTACATTGTCCATTGTAGAGTGTGTTGTTATGACATCACACGTAACATCACATATCTGGTACCAGAATTTCAACTGTAACAATAGTTATAGATAGTTTGACATTGGTCTCAGTGGGAACGATAATCTTTTATATTACTTTGACGTAGTCTGTATACTTGCGGAAGACACTGACACGCGATCAAGGAGGTTGATTGAGATGCTGGAAGAGTATGTCGACATATTTGCTTGGTCTTACCAGGATATGCCTGGGCTTGATACAGATATTGTTATGCATCGTTTGCCTCTCAAAGAGGGTTGTCCCCTGGTCAAGAAAAAGCTTAGAAGAACTCGACCAGAAATGGATGTAAAGATCAAGGAAGAGGTTCAGAAACACTTGGATGCCGGTTTTCTGTTGTTACCAGTTATCCTCCATGGGTTTCTAACATTGTTCCTGTACCTAAGAAAGACGGTAAGGTACGAATGTGTGTTGATTACAGGGATCTGAATAGAGCAATCCCAAAAGACGATTTCCAGCTTCCTCACATCGATGTGTTATTAGACAATACAACTCATTTTTTAGTGTTTTCCTTCATGGATGGCTTCTCTAGGTACAACCAAATCAAGATGGTCCCAGAGGACATGGAGAAAACAACTTTCATCACACTGTGGGGAACTTTTTGTTATAAGGTGATGCCCTTTGGATTGAAGAATACTGGGGCAACTTATCAGCGGGCTATGGTAATTCTCTTTCATGATATGATTCACAAGGAGATTGAAGTGTATGTTGATGACATGATTGTGAAGTCCCAAACTGAAGAGGAACATCTGGTTAATTTACGAAAGTTGTTTGAAAGGTTGAGAAAGTTCAAGTTGAGGCCGAATCCGAATAAGTGCACCTTCGGGGTGAGATCTGGTAAGCTGTTGGGCTTTATCGTCAGTGAGCGAGGTATCAAGGTTGATTCTGCCAAAATAAAAGCAATACAAGAAATGCCTGAGCAGAGAACAGAAAAAGAGGTTTGTGGTTTCTTAGGGAGGTTGAACTACATAGCTAGATTCATCTCTCATCTTACAGCCACGTGTGAACCAATATTCAAATTGTTGAGAAAAGATCAGGCTATCAGGTGAAATGATTATTGTCAAAAAGCTTTCGATAGAATAAAAGAGTACTTGCATAAGCCTTCGATCCTCATGCCTCCAGTATCAGGGAGACCGTTGATAATGTATTTGATGGTTCTTGAGAATTCTATGGGGTGTGTACTCGGTCAACACAATGAGACAAGTAAAAAAAAAGCATGATATCTACTACTTGAGCAGGAAATTTACTGATTGTGAGTCGAGGTATTCAATGTTGGAGAAAACATGTTGTGCACTCGCATGGGCAGCCAAGCACCTGAGGCAGTATATGTTAACTCATACAACCCAGTTGATATCGAAGATGGATCCAATCAAATATATGTTTGAGAAACAAGCCCTCACTGGAAGGATTGCCCGGTGGAAAATGGTTTTGAAAGAGTATGATATTTAATATGTTTCCCAGAAAGCCATCAAGGGTAGTGTTCTGTCAGACTATCTTGCTCAACAACCGATTGATGATTATCAGCCGATGAAGTTTGAATTTCCTGATTGAGACATTATGTATTTGAAAGCCAAGGATTATGATGAACTATTGCTGGATGAAGGACCTGAACTTGGATCCCAATGGGGATCAATTTTTGATGGAGCTCTTAATGCTTATGGCAACGGAATCGGAGCAATTGCCACTATTCCTAAGGGTTCTCATATCCCTTTCACCGCACGATTGACATTTCATTGTACCAACAACGAAGCACAATATGAAGCGTGTATTATGGGGTTGGAAGAGGCTATTGATCCAAGGATCAAAAATCTTGATGTGTACGGTGATTCAGCTTTGGTGATCAACCAAATAAAAGGGGAATGGGAGACTCGTCAGGACAACTTGGTACCTTACAAAGATTATTCCATAAGGTTGTTGCCTTTCTTTGATAGGGTCGAATTTCATCATGTACCCCGAGTTGAAAACCAGATGGCAGATGCATTGGCAACGTTGGCGTCTATGTATAAAGGGAATCGGTGGAATGAGGTACTTGTAATCAGAGTTATGTGCCTCGACAGGGCTGCTTATGTTTTTGCAGCTGAAGAAGTGGTGGATGGTAAACCATGGTTCCATGATATCAAGTGCTTTCTTAAAAGTCAAGAGGACCCGCTTGGGGCATCCAGCAAAGATAGAAAGACTCTGAGGAGATTGGCTAGTAATTTCTTTCTGAATGAGGATGATGTGTTGTATAAGAGGAACTTTGACATGGTCCTGTTACGGTGTGTTGATGAACACGAGGCAGACATGTTGATGGAAGAAGTTCATGAGGGTTCTTTTGGTACCCATTCCAATGGATATGCCATGGCAAGAAAATTGTTGAGAGAAGGTTATTACTGGATGACCATGGAATCTGACTGTTTTAAGTACGCAAGAAAGTGTCATAAATGCCAGATTTATGCGGACAAAGTACACGTGCCACCGACTCCTCTGAATGTGTTGACATCTCCCTGGCCCTTTGCTATGTGGGGCATTGATATAATTGGACGGAATAAGCCGACTGCTTCCAATGGACATCGCTTTATTTTGGTTGTCATCGACTATTTTACCAAGTGTGTAGAAGCGGCCTCATTTGCAAATGTCACCAAACAAGTGGTTTCCCGATTCATAAATAAGGATATCATATTTCATTACAGAATCCATGAAAGTATCATTGCTGATAATGGTCAAATTTGAATAAAAATATGATCAAGAAGTTGTGCCAGAACTTCAAGATTGAACATCACAATTCTTCTCCATATCATCCGAAGATGAATGGTGTTGTTGAGGAAGCTAATAAGAATATTAAGAAGATTGTACAGAAGATGCTTGTGACGTATAAAGATTGGCATGAGATGTTGCCATTCGCTTTTCATGGTTATCGTACCTCGGTGCGTACGTCAACAGGGCAACCCCTTTCTCACTGGTGTACGGTATGGAAGCAGTCATAACATCGAAAGTTGAAATTCCTTCTTTAAGGATTTTGACAGATGTAAAGCTTGATGAAGCAGAATGGGTACAAACCAGGTTGAATCAACTGAACCTCATTGAAGAGAAGAGATTGGCAGCTATTTTTCATGGGCGGTTGTATCAGAGCAGGATGAAAAAGGCCTTTGATCAGAAAGTACGTCCTCGGTGTTTCCAAACAGGTGACTTGGTATTGAAAATGATCCTTCCTCCTAAGACAGATCACATGTGCAAGTGGACTCCAAATTACGAAGGACCATACGTTGTGAGAAAGGTTTTCTCTGGTATAGCCTTGTTGCTCTCAATTATAGATGGTGAATATTTTACCTCCCCTGTGAACACAGACGTAGTCAAAAAATACTTCGCATAAAAAGAGACCCGCTGGGCCACAAAAAGAAAAGGTCCAGGCAAAAAAGGGCATCCCGGCGAACCACAAAAGGAAAAGGTTCGGGCAAAAATTAGGGATAAAAAGAAAAGAATTGAATAAACCCACAAAGTTGAAAACCTGAAAAGGCAACTTTGGCAAAAATGGGTATCCTGGTGGATTGAAAACCCTAAAGGACGATCCAAGCAAAAGTTAGGGATTTGAAAGCGAGAGGTTGCGGTCTGTGTTCGATCTATGAGCTCATCTCAACAAATGGGAATCCCGAAGGATAGGAATCGGTCCAATCAGTCCCTTCAGAAGGCAAAGTATTTGAGAGCGCCGAAGGCATACGAGTCATAGCCGAATCGAAACTTGATGGAAACCTGTTTCCACATTGCCAATCTGTGTATTTTATTTTTATTTGCGCGATTACCTCTTTCTAGGAATTGCTTCCTGGTGTGAATGCCTATTTACATGCCAAGTTTAATCAATAAAATTTCATTTCATTCAATAGCTTTCTTGTCTTTGTTTTCACTTTTACTATTTTGTTTGCAAAAACGTCCAATATTTTGATAAACATTGCATGTGAAAACATTGAAGCTTTACAGAGCGTACTAAAAACATCTGAAATTGCTTGAAACTTTGGGTGTCGTGGGTGGTAACCGAGGTTTCCATGTTGTACCTGGGACATTCTCTTGTTTGTTTCGTGTTTGCAGGAATTGTTGGGTCATCACCAGCATGTGGCTCGTTTGATCTCTCTTCCCCAGTAGAATTTCTCTCCCCGACAGAGATCGCTAAGGTTTTATCGTCCTCAGCAGAGCACTATGAAGTTTCTGATTTTCTATCCCCAGCGAGAGTCCAGAAGTTTGCTTTCCCCAGCCAGGGGTGGATTTGTTTGTTGTTCTCCAACAAAAATTCATGTCCTCATACAGGGTAAGGATGGTTTGTTTGTGCTTCCCGAGCATGTTTGTTTCTCCAACAGTGGTGTCTCCTTATCCCCAACTGAGTAAGGTGACAAATGTTTCCACTTGGATCGGGTTAACAGTAAGATACGAGGTCTTGTTTTTCCCACAGGTCATTCTCGACGGAAATCCTTTAGTAGCGTCGCCATCCTTGCAGAGTAGATGGTAGTTCCCCAACAGAGTAATGCAGCCCGTATTGACAGTCCCCAACAGAGTATTGTGCCCGATGACATTCCCCAATGGAGTTGACATTATTGGAAATTATCCCCGACAGAGAGGTGGGCTCAACATTGTCCTCTAGCAGTGGTGGCATCGTTAATTATCATTTCCTAGAAGATTTGGTTTTTAATTTCCTCACCAGGTGTAAACTGGTAATGGATGGTATCCCTAGCAGGTCAATTTCCTCATCATTGGCGCATCTCTTCATCATAATTCCGGTGATATTTCCCCAACAGTCGTCTATTGTTCCTACTTTCCTGCAGAGTGAAAGTCTAGTTGGTTCTTCAACAAAGGTTATGACCCCGAAGGCAGTTCAAATTGTCTTCCCCAGCGGATTTGGTTTCGGTTTTTCAGCACTTTCTTCGGTGGAGTGTTCCTTTTGCATATCATAAACATATTTGCATTACATCCTCAAAACGCGTAGCATTTCGATTTCGTATGGAGCATTACGCCATAGAAAAAATAAAACATGCATGCGGAGCATAAGCCAGTTGTGGTACCCTCTTTTCCATTTTGCTTCCCGAGCAGAGAATGAGATAATGTGTTACTTTACCCCCCAAGCAGAGTTTTGATAATCTTACCCTTGTTTCCTTCCAGAGGAATCATCTTGCGTTTTCCCCTACAGAGTTGTCTGTCTAAGATTTCTCTTTCCACAGCGGAGTCATCTTCTCTTCACTTTAGGTCGTAGGTTCGTTGATTCTACTTCCTTTCACCCGTTGTTTGGATATTGGATCGTTTGATCTTATTACCCTTTTTGGTTCCCGACCGTCCCTTTGTTGTAAGTCCGCCTTTGGCTGACATTCTCCTTTTTAAGTCCATCTTCGGCTGGCACCCTTTGTTGTAAGTCCGCTTTCGACCGGCATTCTCCTTTTTAAGTCCACCTTCGGCTGACACCCTTAGTTTTAAGTTCGCCTTCGGCCGATATTCTCCTTTAAGTCCACCTTCGGATGGCACCCTTTGTTTTAAGTCCACCTTCGGCCGACATTCTCCTTTAAGTCCACCTTCGGCTGGCACTCTTTGTTTTAAGTCCGCCTTCGGTCGGCATTCTCCTTTAAGTCCACCTTCGGCTGGCACCATTTGTTTTAAATCCGCCTTCGGTCGGCGTTCTCTTTTTAAGTCCACATTCGGCTGGCACCCCTTGTTGTAAGACCGCCTTCGGCCGACAAACTCTTTTTTAAGTCCACCTTCGGCTTGCACCCTTTGTTGTACGTCCGCCTTCGGGCGACATTCTCTTTTAAAGTCCATCTTCGGCTGGCACCCTTTGTTGTAAGACCGCCTTCGGACGACATTCTCTTTTTTAAGTCCACCTTCGGCTGTCACCCTTTGTTGTAAGTCTGCCTTCGGCCGGTATTCTCCTTTTTTAAGTCCACCTTCGGCTGGCATCCAATTTTCTTTTTCTTTCCCCACAGAGTGCAAATTTTATGGTTCTTTTGTATTCAATCCCCTTCTACCTTGAATGTATGAATGTCGTTGTCTTTCATACCTTCAAATTTAATTTGATTGAATAGGGGAAGCTGTTGCACCCCAAAATTTACCCTTCTTTTGTTAACCTTAATTGGCTTATACTTCATTCATTTGCATAATCATTTCATACATTGCATTAGTTCTAAGACATGGGATCAAGGTATCTTAGTTCTCCCCAAGAGGAAGAGTTGGTTTTCAAAGCAATGAGAGAGAAGATGTCATCAACATCATGGTATTTTTAAGCTACAAGGTCTTCACACTCATCAAAGTATCTCAATAAGTTCATACAATCATCTGAGGATTAGGGTTTCAATGGATTCAATGGATTCATCTGATCAAGCTCCTAGTGGCTCTGAGCTAGGGTTTTGGGTCAAAGGACACTTCTGATTATCTTCTTGAGCAAGACAAGATTCTATGGTTCAACATACATCTCAAGGGTTCCATATATGCCTCATGGTTCATCACAAGTTATTTCAAGGGTTCCCTAATTGATAAAGGAAGACATTGGATTCATTTGGTCAAAAAGTCAACTGATGCCCTACAAAAGTCAACACTTGAGTTCTTGGGTCATATTTGGGCATTTCAAGTCATCATCCATGTTATTATGAGGTTTGGTCAAAAGAAATCATAAAATCGAGAAAAGTTGTTAAATTAGGGTTTTTTGAATTTTTCTAAGTATGGAGAAATCATGTTAATGGTGCCATCTTGCAAGACTCATATCTCTCTCATCCTTGATCTAAATGGTGCAAACCAATACTCAAATTAAAGATGACATCACATACTACAATTTTGTAGAAGAAATCAACTTCAAAAGATGAATAGATCAAAAGTTATGATGGCATGAAGTTGAGAAAAATCAAGATTCAAGTTTTCAATGCTTAGAATTTTTACAAGTGTTGAAATGCAACTTGGAGGGTGTGTTTTCAAGGCCAAATTTCATAAGGTTCCAAGCTTCATTTCAATTTTCCTCCAACAAGAAAGTTTCTAAGCATCTTCCAAGCTTTCTGTTGATACCAAGAACTCTTCATTTGGATCATTAGAACTCAAGTTATGATGCTTCAAAGTCAAGGTGTTCAAGTTGTCAAAATTTATAGATCATGGGTCAACTTCATGGAGCCAACTTCAAGTGTATTTTTCATAGGTTTACAAGCCTTGTTTCATGTTTCTTTCAACATGAGAGTTGTCCCTCATTCTTCAAGTTTTCCATTGATGCCAAGATTTCATCAAATGGACCAATGCTCCTCAAGTTATGTCACTCCAAAGTTGGTGTTTCAAGTTGCTAAAAGTGGCATTATAACTCATAATTTTTCAAGCATTTTGGAAAGTTTTGTATGCATGGATTCAAAGCCATTTTTCTTGATCTTCCAAGCTTTATTTCAAGTTGCTTCCAACATCAAACTTGTCCATCATACTCCTAACTTTCCTTTGAGCCCAAGTTCTCATTAATTAGGGCAAGGTCCATCAAGTTATGATTAGTGGAAGTGACATGCATGGACTTAATTTTAATGCACCATCAAGTTGCCATTTTGGCACATTTGTGATTCTCTTGCAATATGTTGTATCACACGCATACCTCGCCATGTTTTCTTTTGCCAAAATAAGCTAAACATGCAATGAACACTCCATGCACCCTATTTGAATATTTGTACCAAAGATGGAAAAAAAATAAGGAAATGGTTGTACAAACTTTGCCAACCTTCCACTCATGTGGCAAACCTCATCACGACCATTTCATGCTCTCATTCCACTCACACAAAACCATAACAAATACACCTCACCAAGTGAATAACTCGTACCACTCTCTCCCATTCTAAAAAATTTCAAACCAAGTCACAACAAATTTTTAACCCTAGTTAAGCTTGAACCATACTCCAATACACCTTATAAAACCTCTCAAAAGCCTAGAACGATTAACAAGTTCATTTGGCTCAAGTTCAGATCTGAAAAACTCTCTCTTTCTCTCAAAAATCCTTGCTTTCGAATCTCACTGCTCCAAAGGTTTCTAGCATTTCCATTGCTTTATTCATCACCTTTGAGGCTCCAAGGAGCAAGATGAGGGATTTTCTGAAGCTTTTACTCAAGGTTCAAGGGGCAGTGGACTCTCTCCACTAGGTATTTTTTATCCAATCTATTCCTCCCATGTTAGACTTGTTTTAGGTTCATTATTGGTGCATCTGAAGTCCTACACCATTTTAGGCAATGTTTGCATCATGCTTGTCATGATTTGAACATGTTTCAGTATGTGGTTTGATTTTTCATGCTCATTTTTTAGGATGTTAGAGGGTTTTTAATGGATTTTGAGGCCATATTTGAGATCTCCATGAGATTTCCTTCGAGATAGTGGTTTGTTTTGCTCGTTTTGGTAGGGTTTACAGTGAACTCCGACGTGGTACCACCAGAGAAGACGACCGGAGCCCTAGCTCCGACGTCTGAGGTATTCTTGTGTTGAAACTTTGACCTGGCTGATGTGTCTGCTTATGTGGCGCCAGATGGACCTGAGGTGTATTAATGAATGCCACACATGTTTTTTTTTTTGTTTTTGAACTTGAATAAATGGATTGGGCCTAGCTTCTTTTGATATTCGCCCCCTATTTTCTGGCCCATGTGCGCATACATCTTGTTTTTAGTTTATTTTAAAATTCTGATTTACACCCACATGGCTTATTGTGTTATTTTATTTTAATTTTATTTTAACCATTCCCTTCACATAAAAAAATCAACAAAAATATGTTTCTAATATTTTTATATCTTAAGAATTTTATCATGATTTTTATTTTATTTTTCCATTTAATTTCCTATTTTATTTGAAATTAATTTAGAAGGGTGTTTTTACTTAATTATCCTTGAATTAGGGTTTATTGTTTGATGCCTTGTGGATGCTTTCTTGAGCCATTTTTCACAATTTTCAGACACATATTTGCTTAAGGTTTGAGTGTTGTTGTGGTGCTTTGATGATGCATTCTTGATCATTTCATAATTGATTTTATTGAGCCCCGATTCATGCTAAATTGTTGAAGTATGCTTGACTTGTTGAATGGTTTTGATGATGCAATTGTGCAATTCTCTTTGAGATCTTTTTCTCACTTGTTCTTGATTGTTTTGTCATGAGATAGAGCCTTGATTCCATATTTGTTTGATCATCTAAGTGCTTTGAATTAATGAATTAATTTGTTGATCCTTTGAGATGAATATTGCTTAACTTGTGACCTAGTCTTAGGACTTGTGTTCTTGTGTGAATCTTCTTGAGTTTCATGAATCTTGTATGACTTAAATGCCTTGTTTGAGCTTCTGACCTCCTATGTATTAATGCCCCTTTTCTTGATCATGTGCTCTTTTACTTTCATTGGATGCTTACTTCTTTTGAGAATGGTCTTGGTTGATAAATGTCTAATTGTTTGTGCATGCTTTGAGTATGATACTTGGTGGTTCTTCTTGCTATCATGAGCTTGATTTTGAATTGAAATTCATGCTTGTGTTATTGCCTCATCATTGTTCCATGCCCTAATTTCATTGCTTGAATCATTTGTGACTTGTTTCTTATGAACTAGCGGTTGACAATTGTTTGGCCATTGATGTAGTTCATGTGTGATACTCTTGTGTTCATTTCTCAATCTTTGAAGTGTGTTTATCATGATATGGTGTGACTACTGACCTATATAGATTCTCATCTTGCTTGATCCATTTTTGCTTGGGCATGCTAATTGATGATATTTGGTTGATGTTTCAAGTCATGAATGCTTGTGCATTGTTTGTTTGTCATTGCTTATTTTCTTCAACCCTAATCTTTGGATTCTTTTTAGCGTGACTTTGGAATGTTTGAAATGTGTGATAAGTGTTTACTTTACACATTCTTGTTGCTTTGATTCAAGTTTGAGGCACGTCTTAATTTAACTTTGATGTTTGCCACTTATGAATTGATTGTTGAATCTTCTTGCTTTATGTGGTGCTTAAGTTGAATACTTGATGGCATGGTCTCTTTCATCTTTGAATCTTCTTTTATTTTCTTTGAGTCTTGTATAGTTGATGTTGTTTGTGATTGAGTTGTGTAATGTTTACTTGTGCTTTGCTCACATGCTCCCTTAAGGCTCATAGTCCAACTTAATTTCTGATTAAGCTTGGAGTAGGATAGACATTAGGCTCTCAATCCTTTGCATGACAACATTAGGTTAGCTCCCTTTCAACCTTAAACTTAGGTCCATCTCTTGTATGATAACATTAGGATATAATTCTCTTTCTCATCCTCAACTATAGGACTTTTGGCATGGCAACATCTAGGGTGGAGATCCCTTAGTCTTTTTCTTTTGACCTTTGAGTCTCTCTCTTCTCTCTCTGTAAATCAATATCAAAATACGTAATAAATACGATGAGTATTGTATGTCACGAGCCTTAAGTACATGGGAAGTCATGATTAGGAGTCTCTCCTTAATCCTTCTAGAGTCTCTGCATATGTCCCGTTTGGGGGCGATCTTGCAAAATATTCGCTCCTATGTCATAGACTTTAGTGTAATACGCATCTCAAACAAAGTCAACCCACTTCTTTAAAACACTTGAACAAATGCAAACCATTTTGTCCTTCGGGATTTTCTTTCAAACCTTTTTTTAGAAAGAGCATGCTACTTCAGTTTTACCGCAAACAGGCCTTGTCCCTAACTGCTAGAATGCGAATAACATCGCTCATAAAAGACACTAAGCAACCTGTAGTCCCAAGAACTACAAACGCTCTGACTTCTTCATTCTCGTCTGAATGAGGATACATAGGCACAAGACGGCGAAGTCTTGGCGAGCACCACCTTTACCCCCTTTCACCTGTAGTCCTCCGAACTACGTTTACTCTGACTTTCCCATTGCACGAGAGAATACATAGGTATAGGACATCGAAGTTCTATCAAGTCTCCTTTTGTTTTTTCCCTTTTCATTTTCTTTAGCAAGTAGGCTTTAGAAAAATGCACCCTCTGATTAGAACAACAAGAGTGGATCTCGTTGAGTACAACGGACGTGAGGGGTGTTAACACCTTCCTCTCGCGTAATCGACTCCTGAACCCGAAATTTGGTTGTGAGACCATGTCCTTTCCCTTTTTGTGGTTTCTTTGATCGTTTCCTTTCCCCCATCAGGATAAATAACGTTCGGTGGCGACTCTATTTTCCTGTCGGTTGTTTTTCGCGTTGCCACACCACCGTAGTCTACCCGAACTATGGAGCTCTGATTTCCTTATAGCATCATGAGGATACGTAGGCACGAGGGCCCTAATCCTTGGTGAGCACACTAATAAAAAACCAACCATTTCCCTTTTAGCAAGTAAACCTTTAGACAACGAAACTCATTCGCGCTTAGACGACCTAGATGGTTCCCGTTGAGTACAATGGATGTGAGGGGTACTAATACATTTCCCTTGCATAACCGACTTTCGAACCCGAATTTAGTTGCGAGACCATTTTCTTCACCTTTATGGGGTTTTATCGATATTTTCCTTTTCTTCAGAATAAATAAAGTTTGGTGGCGACTCTGTGCATATTTCGTGTAGCGACAATAGTGAAAATTCCTAGGAAGTGCAAGGGGATTGGACTACTCTCAAGTTGTGAAAGGAACCAGGATAATTGTTGTGTGTCTTTGCTTTTACTTTCCTTGCTTTGTACTTATCATTCCGCTGCTATCAACTTTGCAACTCTGAGTCAGATTCTGTTTCATAATCTGATAAGGACTTTTAGAAGCCAACCTCGTATTTCTGAGTCAGACTTTGTACCAAGTGTTCAGAATCTGATTTTAATCCATCAGAAGTAGAAGAAGAAAAAGCTTAGAGAGAAAAAAGAAACACAATTCAAACTCCCTTATTGTATTTTTCTCACCTTCATTACCGTTAGTAAAGAAAACCAAACTATAAGTTCGGGACCGAGAAATTTTCATAATAAAATTATTTTTTTGGTATATACTATTTTTCTAATGCTTGAACTAAGAATTAAGAAACTACCATGTTAAATACTATTTATGAAATTTATTTTCCTATTATAAATAATTTAATTTATATTACATATACATCTTTAAATTCAATAGTTTCCACTTTATTTTTATAATAATGATAAATACGGTGAAATTATCATTTTCTCTTAAATTTTTGGGAAATTATTACTGTTATATTTTTGTGTGAAATTAATATTATATTTTTAATTGTTTTATATTTTAATAGAAATGAAAATCATTAATATATTCTTTTTTATTCAATTAAATTATATATTATAGCAAAGAAGGAAAAATAACGATCATTGAGGCTTCAAATTACTTTATATATTAAAGACAAAAAAAAAAAAACAAATGAGTCTTAATATCAATTTCATCCGCATATATTTAAATATATTTAAAAGTTAAATTACAATTTTGCTCTTTCTATTTTATTCAATTTATAAATTTAATTTTTCTATTTTTAATTCAAACAATTTTGATCATTCATTCATAATTTTATATAAAAATTCGATGAAATATTTCTATTTTAACTTATATTTTATTTATAAACTCTCGCAATAAATTTATATACTATAATTTGTTATATGTCACGCGAAATTTGTCATTTAAAATGAAAATATCATTAATTTGAAGTGTAAAAATAAAAGAATGCTAAAACTATTTAAATTTAAAATATCGAGACCAATTTCATGTATTAGATAAAATAGGAAATCAAAACTATAATTAAACTTAATTAAAATCAAAATAAACCCAAAAAAGAAATTCATTGAAATTCTATGTTTACAAAACATTAGCACACTTATATCTTGATGACAAATTGCCGGTGCATGATAGTATTCCCTAGCTGCCACATTAGTAGACTAGTTCAGAAAATCATGTGATACAAGTATTACTATTTCTATGTATAATATGTCTTTAGTTGAAACTAGTGGGATATCCGTGCGGACGCACTGGTTCCGCTGCGGATCTTTGAAATTTGATCAATATATTTTGACAGAAAAAAATTTAAATTCATAATTTTTAAAAGATTGTGTTAATAAAAAAATATAATATCAAATATTGATAGGTCACAAAAGGTTAGACAGAAAAAAAATTCAAATTATAAAGATAAAGATGTTAGGTATATGAAGCCATTAAAAAAAATAAAAAAGCATAGAAGAAAATAAAATATTTACTATAAATTGTAAAAAGGGTAGTGGACTGCCGAATTGTCACCAGTTAGATTATGAAATTCAAATAATAAATAAAAAATATTTAAATTTAATTAAAAAAAAACATAAAGTAGTAAAAGATAAAAATATAAGTGAATCAAAGATAAATATTTAAATGAAAGACATATTTAAAATAAAAAAAAATTGTATCAAATTTCCAACTTTTAAAAATAATTTCAAAAAAATAATATTAGATATCAATGCGTTCACACCGATTTTGCCTCGGTCGTCACTGCGTTTACACGGTACTCGTGTACTATCCGTGCGTTGACAATAATTTTGGCTTGGCTACCCGTGCATTCACACAGTACTGTGTGTTATCCGTGAGTTCACACGGTACTGATGTGTTACCCGTGCATTTGGTCTGGTTACCCGTGCGTTCACACGGTATTGATGTATTATCCGTGCGTTCACACGGTACTACTGGTGTATTACCTGTGCGTTCACACTTATTTTGGTCTGGTTACCCGTGCGCTCATACGGTACTGGTGTGACCCGTGCGTTCGCAGGATACCTGTGTGGTACGCATGCTTGTGTTTTTAAAATATAATTAAAATGTTAATAAGAAAAACAATATTATTTTACCAAAATTATTAATTATTTATGAAAGAAAGTCAAATTTTTAGAATACCCGTGCAGACGCACGGGTTCTGATCTGGACCGTGGATATGTCACCATTTAATTCTGTGAATCCAAAGAAATCAGAAAATATCAAAATATTATTGAAAAAAAAATAGACTCCAGACAATTGTATAAGTTTTTAAAGTTTGTTATCGTTAATAAAAACTATTGAACATGTAACTTGTTATAATGAGAAATCAAACAAAATTGAAAAAATCAAAATATTTTTGAAAAAATAAAAAATAAAAATTGGATTGGAAGATATTGGTGTGTTACCCGTGCGTTCACATAGATTTTGATCTGATAACCCGTGTGTTCACACGGTACATGTGTGTTACCCGTTCGTTCACACGGGTTCTGGTGTGGATCACGGATAAGTCACCCGTTGGTCTGATTACCCATGTGAACACGGTACTGGTGTGTTACCCGTGTGAACACGGGTAATGGCGTGTACCGCAGAATTGTCACCAGATTATGAAATTAAAATAAAATAGAACATATTTAAATTTAATTGTAAAAAACAATTATTATTAACTTGTACCATTATTATCATTAATTATTAATATTAGTATCTTAACATTAATGATTAGAGGATACAAAAATAATTTGTATATTAATCATTAAAAATAAAGGTCATTAAAGATTATACTAACACAAACTATTAACCGCAGAAAAGGAAATTTGAGATGTAATATTTTAAAATTTAATATTTGAATTAGTAATTTGATTTTTTCTATGTAATAAAATGTATTTTAAAATAGAATATTTTATTATTTAAAAATAAAAATTAAAGATACACTTATCTAATTTTTTGAGTATACAACTTTAATAAATAAATTAGAAAATAATGTAACTGCTACTTATATTGAGAGAGTCAAATATTGAGAGAGAAAAAGAGAGAGTCAAATATTGAGAGAGAAAAAGAGAGAAAACTATAGAGTATAAGATCAGTAAAAATGAAAGAATTAGTAGCATAGCACACCCTATTCACAATTTCCAAACTAAAAGACAGAACCAGCGTGGTTTCCAATTACATCTTGGTTAGTAACAAGAAACATTAAAAGTTAAGAAAAATACAATAAGTAATAATAAGCTATAGCTATATAAAAACTCTAGCCTGTTAAAATTTTTAAGCTTATTGATTGTACCAAATTATAAACATAACCAAGTTTAGCCAAAGAGATGCTCTTTACTTATAAGTCAGACAAACAACTGTTTCTCGTTTTAACTATTTAATGATATTAGTTCTAACTGAACCATATGTATAGTATCAGTACCAATTACACTTCAGATCCGCCTTCTTAGACGCAATCTCACGGTTTCGATGGAAAGGCAGTTAGATTCAGAGAGAATAAGAAGCAGTGGAAGCAAAAAGGATGACGAGAAAACAAAACTTTGTCTTACCCGTCGAATCCCTGTTCTATAGTTCCTGAAAGATCAACAACAAAAAGTCAGATACGAAACAGCAAGAAAAAATCATATGTAGCAATGAAAATATACAAAATCACATCTGTAGGATCGAGTTCGATAGTTTTATTGGCTTCGGTTAGGGATTCGTTAGCAAGATATATGAAGAAGAAGAAGAATAAGGAAGAGGGAGAAAGAAGAATAAGGGAAAGAAGAAGATGCAGAAGGAATAAGAAAACAGAGAGAGAAAGATCGAGAGAAAAATAAAAGTGTTTTTTTAAAAGAAAAAGAAATTAAAAGAAGGTTGGGTGTATGAGTGACACGTAAGCAAAAAGGGCAAAAATGAAATTTCCACAACCCTAACTTTTCTTATATAGTAAGATTTGAAACTTCACACGCAACCCTCTTTTAGTTTTAAAACAGTGACTTTAACAAATAAAAACTAAATTACACATCACTTTGTTTTCAATACATAATTTTTTCTTTTGAATTATATTTTCTAATTAATATTATATCTATTATTCTCAAAATATTATATGCTATTATATAGTGGAAAACGCACTAAGAACTAACCAAGTTATTAAAAATATGATGATTTTTTTGACAGAACTTTATTGTAGCATTTCTCAAAATATGATGACTTCCTTGAGTTTGTTGACAATGTCGGCTAAATTGATTTTAATTAACATTAAATATTATAATTTAACCATTAAAATTTTCATATTTGTAATTTAACCATTAAAATTTTCATATTTGTTACTTTGTCTTTAGAATGTGAATTTTCTTAATTATCAACTCTCTATTATTTTAAAATATTTGTAATCCTTTAAATTTAAAATATCTTCTAAATCATATCCTTCTATTATCTGATTGGATTAGTTCATCTTCCTTCATATCTTGATCGACTCTGCCGTTTTGACTTTTTGTATTGGCGTAACTCTGACTCTGGTATTCTCACCTTTAAAGAAGCGTACTCCTTTAAATCAGCCCCTCCTCCTATGGTTCCTTGGGCTAAAATTTTATGGAATTCCTCCATTCCTCCCAGCCGCGCCTGTACTATTTGCCGGATGCTTCATCACACTCTTTCCATGGATGATCTTTTAATTAGACGAGGTGTTTCTTTAGCTTCAAGATGTTACCTTCGCCATGTTGCTGTTGACTCTTTTGATCACACTCTTTTCGAATGCGATTTTGCTAAAAAAAATTGGAATTGGTTAAAAGAGAAATTTTCCTTTCCAGCCTGTCCGATTTCTGTCTATGATTGCCTGGTGCTAGGTTCTTTTTCTCCCTTCAAGCTGCGTTAGTTTATCAGGTTGTGCTAATCAACACTCTGGCTCTGATTTGGCGTTCTCGTAACGAGTCTAAACATGGTAAGAACATTGCTCCCTTCAGATTATCTATCAATTAGATTTCTCATCAAGTTTTGCTTTCGGGAAATTTCTGCTCGAAAAGTTCCTTTATCAATATGCGGGATTTCTCAATCATCAAAGCCTTCGATGTTATTATTAAACTGCCCAAAGCCCCTTCCATTAGAGAGGTCTTCTAGAACCCCCTCATTGGGTTGGACCAAATGTAATTGCGATGAGGCTTTCGTTCATGAATCTTCCTTGGCTGGTGGCAGTGGAATATTCAGAAACAACCTTCGAAACTTCTTGTTAGCCTTTGCAGAAAAATTTCAATGTGACTCCCCTTCTCATGCTGAATTTGAAGCAGCGATCAAATCTATGGAAACCGCTATTTTGAAGGGTTGGACTAAGCTTTGGCTTGAGACGAATTCTTCCTTGGTGGCCAAAGCTTTTTACAACCGCAACTTGGTTCCTTGGAAATATCGAACCGTTGGAACTTCTGTTTACTCCCTGAAAATTTCTCTAACTTACTCATAACGCACATATATAGAGAAGGTAATTCTTGTGCCGACTTTTTGGCGAATTACGCGCTGGCACCAACTCTGTAACTTTTTTTTATTCTATTCCTTTTGGGATTAGGTATGATTTTGTAAAGAATAGGTTAGACTTATTTTTTTTAGTTTCTCTTGATCTTGGGATTAACTTGCTCCCCTTTTTTGTATCTGCTTTCTTTTGGAATATATTAGCAGGTTTATATAAAAAAAATCCAAGTTTACAGTACTCTTTGCTCTTGCAACATGTTTTTTTCCGCTAGATTACAATCACAATAATTTTATGTTTATATTCATGACATTGAAATATATTGCCAAAATCACAAGTCTTACAAAAAAAAATTGCATGGACCAATGATTTCACTTTATTTATTTAAAATTTATATTTATGAAAATTATTAAAAAACAAAATATTTTATTTAAAAAAAAATTATTTTTCTGGAAAAACAGACAAATCAAATATGTTATTTTTTAATTTGTTTTTCCCTGAAAAATAAAAATAAAATAAAATGTATTTATTTTTGTTGGAACTTTTTGTTTCTTAATAATTATAAAAAAAAAGTTTTTTTCTAAAATTAAAAAAAAAAAAAAATTTAAATTTTCTAGAAAATGAAAATAAAAAACAAAAAAAAAATGTTTAAAAAAATTGCCTTTTCTCTAAAAATAGTAAAATTTTATTCTTCCTAAAATAAAATAAAAAATTTATTTATAAATTAGAAAAAAATTAATATATATATTTTTCCCTAAACATAAATTGGTTTTAAAAGAATTCAAAATATAAAATTTATTTATAAATAAAAAATAACTATAAACCAAATTTTAAATACAAATTGGTTCTTACACTACAATAAAAGTTAAGTCATCATTCTTTTAAAATGACATCATTCTTTTTATTTTATTTTTTATTTAAAAGTTAAGTCATCTATTCTTTTAGTAGACTACCACTACTATAAAAGGTGTTTATAACGTCGGACGCGAAATACATTTTACATAAGCTGCAGTAGCGAGGTAACGAATGACGTCATGAAAAGAAACAGTTTATCACCTCGATTTTTTAAACATCGAGGGGTATATTAATTTGCACATGGGTTCGAACCTCGACATCAGCATCTTTATTATTTACAAAACTAGCGCCTCATGCATCTCAGTTTACAATAAAACCGATGGGCAAGATAGATTGTTTTTTTTAATTGAATTCATTACACTGTTTACACAAAAAATAAATAAAAATAATTTTTCTACAAACTATAATGTTTACCCATAATATTACATTGTTTACACAGAATATTAAAATAAAAATTAATTTATCCCTGAAAATCATATGTTGGATCTTCGACTCCTTAATATTTGGGTAAGATCAAATGCTTTACCTTGCAAGTATTTGTTTATGATATACAACAAAAAAAAAGGTTAGAAAAAAATGGTTAGAAAAATAAATAATTTTATGCTCAAATGAATATTTAAAAACACAAACTTTAAGCCCAAATAATTTTCTGCACTTGCAATCCATCATGGAGAACTCCTGATGGCAAAAGTTAAAGTGGAAGATGTAGGTAGTTTCAAGCGCTTCATGACATTTCTTTATCAATTATAGATATCATAAGGCCTTTATAATAGAAATTTCTTAAGTTTCACGCGGATCACCAATGGTAGTGTCTTGAGTGTTGATAATCATGAAGTTGACGACAAATATTTGCTTAAGGACGGTGATCAATATCTAAAATTATCACACTAAGTTATCCCTTCAGTTTTGTTAAAAGGCAAGGTGAACATGATTTTTTTTATAAATTACATTGTTTACACAGAATATTGAAAAACAATAATACAACAAAAGAAGAATTTTGGTGTAAGAAGTTATCTGGTCCAAATATTACACGCATCCAATTTCTAGAGTTACCTGGTCCAACCATTGAATGCATTCAACTTCTAAAGGAATTATTTGTTCCAACTATTAAAAAAATGTTTTTCTGCACTTGCAATTCATCATATAGAACTTTTTCAAGCTTCTAAATACAATAACAATAACAACATCAATACCATTTTGTGAGATGGATCCTAAAATAATGATGTGCTCGAGTTTAGAGCAGCTACATATAAGTTAGGATTAGGGTAAAATGTGTATAACGAGTGCTTTTATAGTAAAATCTGATTATCTTATCCCTCAATTATTAAGAAAACCGACAGGATATATCATTTAGGTTACAAAAAAATTATAATAATAAAAAAAGGCTCTAGAATTGTTTTTCCCCTCCGATTTTTTGATTAACCGAGATAATAAGTTGATTGTCCCCTCGATTTTTATGTGGTTTCTATTTCTATAAAAAACCATGGCGCGCATTGGAACCATATCATTAGAATAGAAATGATAATCCAAATTAAAAAATGTAACGTATATTTTGGATTTTCAAGGAGGCGTTTGAGCTTATCTGATTGTTTCACTTCTTATTCTCCACTTTATTTAAACATTATTCCTAGTTTCAACATCTCATTTCCAACTCTTTGTATCTTCAAACCTAGTTTTAAAGTCTTTTATTTTCTTCAAAAATGTCTTCAACAACCTTAGATGAAAATATTTTGTTCGTTATTAATGAAAAGTTTATTGATTTCGATGATTTGAAAGACAAAGGTTTTGATCTAAGGAAAATAATTCGCAAACAAAAGTTGAATGGTTACTTTGACATTTTTCATAGACCCATGTACATTAATCTCGTTAAAGATTTCTGCTTAAATGCATCCATTGAATCATCTGGTCATGATGCTGAGTCAATCCAGTCATATGTTAATGGCTCTCCTATCACAATTACTCAATCACTTATTGCTCATACAATAAACCATGAAGAGGAAGGTTGTTGTGTTTAACATTATAGTTTCAACAATGTCTACTCAGATCACCTTTGCCTAATTTATGCTAACAACAATAATCTCAGGAGCCTTGCTACTCTACTACCAATTGGAAAAATTTTGTATCAACTTCTAGCATCAAATCTCCGTCCAAGAGAGAAACAACTAGAAACTCTTACTTGGGATGACAAGCATCTCTTGTTATTCCTTACCAAGAACTAGGCATGGAAACATTAACCCGTACCCACGGGTACCCACCCGAATCCGCCTCGAAGTTGACGGGGAAACCCCGCTTTGAATGAGTTTGGGTTTTTTCCCGATTATAAAATATGGGGACGGATCGGGTAATGGGGACACTAGTACCCACCCCGAACCCACCCTGTTCACTTTATTATGTAGATTATTATTTAGTTTTGATAATTTAGAATATTAAATTTGTGGCTAATGTTTTGATATTTTGATTTGTATTTATTATTTGAAATGTATTTATGGAATTTTTTGAGATTATTTTGTTTTATTATATGTAATGTAATTTAATGTTGGAAAAAATAATCTTTTCTATTAAAAAAATTGATTTCACTAAATGAATGGTGGCGGGGCGGGGATACCCGAACCCATTTAGGACAGATTTGGGTTATAATTTTCCATCCTCGTTTGGGTTTGGGGCGAGGAACGGGGATTATTTGGGGATTCAGGTTTGGGTTTAGGGGAGGTAAAAACCGTCCCTGACCCGCCCCGTTGCCATGCCTACCAAGAACATCAGAGTTAATCTTCCTCTTACCATTTTTAACTTCTCAAAGGAAATGATAATCATCTCTAGGGAGAAAGTGACTTTCCTCATACCATATGGAAGAGTTCTTTCTAAACTTTTTCTCTCAGTTAGAGATAGTTAATAGTGATACTATTGAAATTGAGTGGAGTTAGAAATTTGAATATGTGGAATAGTTATTTGTTGTCATGTTTTTAATTAATGAAATATTTTCTTTCATATTGTTACCTATTCGTTTTTATTGATAACAAAATTTTTGAGAATTACTAATTAACAATAAAAAAAAAGGTTAACTAAGAAGAAAAAAAGGAAGATTGGAAGGCGTCAAGTGAGAAATCATTGAAAAAGACTTTAAACACAGTTACAGGGATTCGAAGTGTGTTCCCTTATAGCTATATTCCCTCGATTTTTATAAACACCGAGGTAATATGTTTATTATTTTTTTTTAATGGAGAAAATTTGGCGCTCACTTATAGCTATGCAAAAGGATTTTTTTAAATAATCAAACATGTCGCTCACAGGACCTATACGTTCGGTTTTGGTATGTGCAAGGTGAAAGCTTCGTCATAAAAAATGTTATTTGTCGTAGTGTACCAATCGAGTGGAAATCATTTGTTTATTTAGTTTTGTCTATAAAAACATTCGTTCATTTAGTTTTATCCCTAACCTATCTTATATGTTAGTGCTCCAAACTTGTAAACATTATTCTCTAGAATGGATTGTAAGATAAAAATATATTTTATGGTAGTTCCTTAATTGGCCAGGGATCTTTCAAGGTGGTTGTTGTTGTTGTTGTTGTTACATACAGACATCGAAGAAACTATAATTTTACCAACCTTGGACAAAATATTTTTCTACTCTTGCAATCTATCTCACATAATAACGTTGTTGTTAATTCCGCCTATTCCTAATCATACTAAGAAGATATTGCAACGCAAAAAGAAAATGTTGAATGGTAAGAAGTTGGAAGTCGTATTCCTTATAGTTCACCATTTTCTTTTTGGGCCTACAATAGAAGTCATCTATTCCATCAGGTGGGTTGACAACCGAGTGAAAACAATTCTCAAGGACACAAATTTTGACTCCTAGCACCAACAACTTTGTGTTTTATTCATTGAAAAAGTGGTGTCCTCCTTCTATTTTTATTTTTAACTTAAATTAAATTTCTTTTCTCATTGGGTATCCTTATCAACCGAGGGGAAATGTAACCCAATTTTATTTATAAAAGTACTACGTTCATTAAACTTTTCATGAACCTAACTTATCTCCAAAACATCAATTGTATGTCAAGTAATGTTTTGTTGTTTCACTTTCACAAAACAAGATTTTGAAAATTTTGGTTTGAATATTAATGTCAAGTTTCACTTTACCCAGTAAATAGATTTGTTTGAATCATAACACTAATATTCAAAGCCAAAATTTTTAAGATAGTAAAAAATTGAAAAGATATTGCAATCCATAAAGAAAATGGTGAATGGTAAAAAAATTTAAAATTTTAATAATACATATTACTGCTTCCTTTTCAATTTTTTCATACACCAATTTTTTTTGCAATATATAAGTCAGATATTATCTCGGTGATAAATCAATCAAGGGAAAATAACATTATTTTATTTTATTTCAAAAAAATGAAATAACATATTACCTCAGCGGTCATAAAAATATGAAGGGAAAAGTTACTCAGTTTTGTCTAAAACAAATTTTTCCTGTCTATTTATAAAGTAAAAATAGTTAAGACATTACCAACGCACCAATCCACATGAAACATCAATGATATGCATGATACCCTCACCAATCAATCAGAACGTGAATGTACATTGATATATCTTAGATGCAAAGCACTGAAAGAAAAACAATGATAATGAAAGTAAATGGATTGAAAACAATAAAATGCAAACTTAAAGAAATATGGAAACAATCTTTGAGATGAATTGCAATAGTAAAAAAATGTCCAGTTCAAGATTTCTGTTCCTTACATAATCTCTTATATTGTAATTGCTAACTTTATTTTCTTCATCTAACCTTTGATTTTCTTATACAAAAAACAAATACATGCAAATGGTTGAGTTTGAAAAGCGCATGTGTGTAACAAAACTTAGAATTTGAGTTTCAACAACTCCAAGAGCATGATGATGAAGATTTAGAATTTGTTTAAACAAAAGATATATATATATATATATATATATATATATATATACACACCGTTGAATTCCTCTTTCTAAGAGTGTCGTGAGTCAGTTAACAACATTGACTTCTCTCTACCCTTGGAATGTCTATTCCTACCTTTCCCATGCATGGGCAATAGGAAGACATGTGTGGACAAGGTGATACCTCACCTTTGGCCGACATGTTATCTCTTCTCCTTGGGAGTCCTATAATCATCTCCCTAGTTGAGTCTCTTTACAAATCTATCATATAAGAAAAAAAGATGCTCTGGAAAATCCAAATAAGCCATTGTCCCATTTTCTACAACCACTTTAAATTGGTCTTTATTTGGTCTTTTTACACTAAAATCCTCAATTTTTTTAATTAAAATAATACAACCCCTCATTAATTTACTAAACTTACGCAATCTCTCTTTGTTCTCTATTTTTTTTTTCTCTTTCATCGCTTCCTCTCTTATATCTTCCAACGCTTTCTTTCGTCACCTTTTTCTCTTCATTTTCTACGTAACCAGAGCTTTTGATGCCAAATGTTAGAACAATCATAAAACATAAAACCAGAATTTGAAGGTAGTAACAATGGTGAAAAGAAACTTGGGGAAGAAGATGAATTGAGAGAGAGAGAGAATTAGGGTAGAGAGTAATATTGATGAATCAAAAATGGCATTAACTTTGAATTGGGATTACAACAATGTATATATACACATGAGAGAATAGTACAACTAATAACAAAACCAACTAAAGTGCCATGCTGTTAAATTCTGTTATTTTTGGAAAAACAACAGCTGTAACCGATTAGCAACAATCGGGTAATCGATTACGCTTGCTGAATTTTCAAAAAAACAGATTTTTAAAACAGCTCACAACACACCACCTCACTTTAGTTTCTCCAAGTTCATCATGCTCAAGCTCTTCAACAGTCTCTTGAACACCTCATTTGTCACACCCTTGGTCAACAAATCCGCAACTTGGTCTTTGCTTCGGCAATAGCTCAATCTAAGCTTTCCATCACCGACAAATTCTCTCAAGTAATGAAACCGCATCTCAATATGCTTGCTCCTTCCGTGTGCAATCGGATTCTTCGCAAGATTTATCGCGGAAACATTATCCACAAACAGTGTGGTGGCATCATCATCACCATATCCCAATTCCTTCATAAGATTCACTAACCACATAGCTTGGCAAGCACTCAATGATGCCGCAATGTACTCGGCCTCACAAGAAGAGAGTGCTACAACCGGTTCCTTCTTCGAACACCATGAGATTGGTGTACTACCGAACATAAAGATGTAACCCGCCGTAGATTTTCGATCATTTTTATCTCCGCACCAATTAGAATCGGTGTAGCCAAGTAAAGTACATTTGCGACCCATATCCGATGTGGGAAACAAAATACCACAACCAAGAGTACCTTTCACATATCTAAGGGTTCTCTTGACCGCCACCAAGTGAGACACCTTAGGTCTCTCCATGAATCTACTCGCAATACCGACACTAAAAGCCAAATCCGGTCGAGTATTGCACAAATACCGTACCGATCCAATCAAACTCCGGTAAAGTGTTGGATCCACATCATCCTCATCATCACTTTTGGACAGCTGAACTCTAGCCTCACAAGGTGTATTAGAAGCATTACAATGTTCCATTTCACACCTTTTCAAGATATCTAGAGCATACCTTCTTTGATGCATAAGAAGCCCCACTTTTGACTTGTGAAACTCTATGCCAAGAAAGTATCTCATGACACCAAGGTCCGTCATCTCATGAGCTCCACTTTGAACCTTGAAATACTCTTGTCATTGCTGCCCGTAATCAAGAGATCATCAACATACAAGCAAAGTATAATAACACCATCAATAGTATTCGATCTCACATAAACACCATGTTCGGATACACACCGTTTGAAACCGATGTCAATAAGAAAGCCGTCTATGCATTTGTTCCAAGCTCTCGGAGCTTGTTTCAAACCATACAATGCCTTGTGTAGCTTGTAGTACTTCTTCTCTTGATTTTTAATCACGAAACCGGGTGGCTGCCCCATATAAACCTCCTCATCAAGAGGATCATTCAAAAACGCAGATTTCACATCCATTTGGTAACTAATCGAATAGTCTCCAATCTAGCCACCGGTGCGAATACCTCCTCGTAGTCTATCCCCTCACGTTGCAAGAACCCTTTGGCAACTAATCGAGCTTTGTACTTGATTACTTCACCTTTAGGATTTGCTTTGACTTTATAGACCCATCGCACACCAATCGGTTTCTTTCCATGTAGTAAATCGACCAGCTCCCAAGTACCATTTTTTTCAATAGATTCCAGCTCCTCTTTCATTGCACATATCCATTTAGGATCACTTAAGGCTTCCTCCTCATTTACCGGTTCATATTCGGCCATAAGTGCGAAATGAACAAAATCACCATCATTATTCACTTCATTATCTTGGAACCTCTCACAATCTCGGAGTCTATGAGGCAAGGCTCTTTGCCTCACTGGTCTACCATTATTCACAACATCATTTTCCGCTTCAGTAGGTGCAGGTACAGCGGCATCGAAATTCTCTGGATCAAACAAATCAACAAACTGCTGTTGTTCAGCAGGGTGTAACCGATTAGCAACAATCAGGTAATCGATTACACCTGCTGTTTCAGCAGTTTTTATTTCATCAAACTGTACATCCCGGGTTATCACGATTTTCTGATTCCTCTCATCAAATAGCTTGTAACCTCCAGTAGAGTGATATCCAACAAATATCAATTTCTCACCTTTATCATCCAACTTCTTTCTAAGTTGATTCGGTACATGACGATATGCAATCGATCAAAAAACGCGCAAATGATTCACACTCGGTTTGAAACCACTCCAAACCTCTTCTGGTGTAATCTTCTCCAGCTTCTTAGTAGGACACCTATTCAACAAGTAGGTGGTTGTAGACACGGCCTCACCCCACAATTCCTTAGGCAACTTCTTCCCACAAAGCATACTATGCACCATGTTCATTATTGTACGATTTTTCCTCTCGGCAGCTCCGTTTTGTTGAGGCGTATATGGAGGCACCACCTCACGCACAATACCCTCAAGATCACAAAACTTCCCAAACTCACTAGAGGTATATTCACCTCCACCATCCGTTTTGATAATTTTGAGCTTCCGTCCGCTTTGACGCTCCACCATGGATTTGAAACTCTTGAACACTCCAAATACCTCATCCTTCCTCTTGATAAGATATGTCCAAAGCTTCCTACTAAAGTCGTCAATAAACGTAACAAAATATCGATTGCCGCCATAAGTCTCTACTTGCATCGGTCCACAAACATCGGAATACACCACCTCAAGTAAGCCTTTGGTTCTTCGACCCGCATCCTTGCTAAACACATTCTTGTGTTGCTTACTCGTCACACATTCCTCACACAATTCTTTCGGAACACTAATATGTGGCAGACCCGTTACCATTTCACTTTGTTGCAACATTTTTAGATCCCTAAAATTAAGGTGACCAAGACGGTAATGCCATAACCACTCATCTCTACTTGCCGCGGTAGCTAAACAACGATGCTCCATAACCTTTAACTCAACCTTAAAAGTTCTATTGGCAGCCATCGGCGCTTTTAGAATCAACACACCATTTGAATCTAAAACGCGTAACATCTTGTTCTCCAACCGAATTAAGTAACCTCTTTCAAGTAATTGGCCAATGCTTAAAAGATTACACTTAATTCCCGGTATGTACAAGACATCTTTGATCCTAGAATGTCCACCATTCTTTCTTCCGATCAAAATATCTCCTACCCCTTCGGCTCTTAAAGTGGTGTCGTCGGCAAACTTGACTTTACTCTTTGCCGCTTGATTGATTTGCACAAACCAATCCTTTCGACCTGTCATATGTGTTGAACAACCGGAATCCAAGTGCCACTCATCTTTACTGTGAACTCCATCACGCATGGTAAGTAATGCATTTCGATCCGAACGCATTTTTCCACCATTTTCCGAAACAGTACAGCTGCTGTCCCGCAGACTATCACCACAGTAGCTGCTGCCCGGAACATCAACAATGCCATAATTCTCCTCCGTAATCATCACAAGAAGGGTATCTTCATCATCTACCTCTTCCCTAACAACCTTAGCCTCATCCGCATCCTTTTCCTTGCGTTTTGAGCGACATTCTTTCGCAAAATGCCCAAGCTTTTGACAATTATAACACTTCACGGAACTTTTGTCAAACAGTTTATGGGCGCTTTGATTACCCTCTTTGGAGCTTCCTTCACCCTTTGAATTTTGTGGATCTTTTCCACCAAGATTCTTCTTACTTTTTGAAGTCCACTTCCCTTTCGATCTCTTGTTCTTCTCATGTAAACACACTTGCAAAGCGATCTCCGCTTTGGCTTTGTCGGCACCTCTCTCATCCATCCTTTGTTCATGCGCCTCTAACGAACTTTGCAACTCATCTTTGCTCAAAGTTGTTAGATCCTTTGACTCCTCAATAGCCACAACAATGTTATCGAAACGTGATGTTAACGAACGCAACACTTTCGATACAACATTTTGCTCAAGGATCGTTTCGCCACATGACTTGATTTGGTTGACTAACCGGGTAATGCGTGTGATGTAATCGTTGATCGTTTCTTTGTCCTCCATTTGCGTTAACTCGAATTGACGTTTGTAAGTTTGTAACCTTACCACCTTCGCTTTGACGGCACCGACATACGCTTTCTCCAAGATTTCCCATGCTTGCTTCGCGGATTCACAATCACCAACCTTCTCGAAATTGTCGTTATCAACACACGAATGAATCAAGAATAGAGCTTTGTAATCCTTCTTCTTTTCTTCCTTGTGTGTAGCCCTACGAGCATCGGTAGCATCTGCCCCTAACGGTGTAACTTCATTGATGACGATCTCAAGAACCTCTTGATAACCAAACAACACCTTCATTTGTTTCGCCCATTTGTCGTAGTTCTTCGAATCAAGAATTGGGAGATTGGTGGGAATTCGATCATTGGAAACGGTAGCCATTGTTATTGCAGCGGATTAGGATCAGTAACCAGAGCTCTTGATGCCAAATGTTAGAACAATCATAAAACATAAAACCAGAATTTGAAGGTAGTAACAATGGTGAAAAGAAACTTGGGGAAGAAGATGAATTGAGAGAGAGAGAATTAGGGTAGAAAGTAATATTGATGAATAAAAAATGGCATTAACTTTGAATTGGGATTACAACAATGTATATATACACATGAGAGAATAGTACAACTAATAACAAAACCAACTAAAGTGTCATGCTGTTAAATTCTGTTATTTTTGGAAAAACAACAGCTGTAACCGATTAGCAACAATCGGGTAATCGATTACGCTTGCTGAATTTTCAAAAAAACAGATTTTTAAAACAGCTCACAACAAGTTTGTGATATTTTTAGTTCTTGTGATTTATTTTCATACATCTATTTTCTAATCACTTTAGGTATAAAGGATTAGGAACATATGAGTAAACAAAACGAGTTTTACATGAAGTGTAATGGTGTTATTCTGAAGCTTAGACATAAGCTCCACAGTTACCTAATGCATATCCTTACATTGTAGACATACACTGCAAAGTTACATTTTAGCTCAAACTATCACGAAACCCATATGCAAATATTAGATGAGTTTATTAAATGAAACATTGCACAACACAATCTTTTACTTTGTTTGAACTCTTTGTCATATATATCTTAATTCCTTATTTAACCATGTGACACACTATAATTTTTTTTTACTATTGCTCATCTTTATTTTACAAATTTTCGTATGAAATTTCAAAGTGAGTAATACAATCTTCGTGAGATCGATATTTTTGTTATCACATGTTACTAGTTTTTTTTTTTAATAATCAAGAAGCTTCATTTATAAAATCTAGGAAGATCAAATACATATGAATGAATCCTTTCTAAATTCTAATAGCCATACATAATACAAGGCCAAAAGAAAAGAGAAAGCATATAATATAAGAAAACCTATTAACTGAATCAAAATCTTTGATAGGAGTAGGTTTAATCCGACCTATAGGCCAAAACATACCCCAGCACTTAACAGTTTGTTACAAGTAAAACCAATCTATAGGCATCTTGTACCAATTATAGAAGCTGTCCTCAACCACATTCTTTTTATTCTTCCTCCTCCAATTCCATGTTAAGAGCTGAATGACTAACAGCAGTTTCTTCAAATCCAGCGCTGCACCTTTGAAAATGATGGAGTTGCGATACCTCCAAATGCACCAGCAGGTAGACAACTAGATGAACATTAGTTGATCTCCTAAACCTCCTGCACTCGAAACAATTATGAACTCTTCAATGCAGCAGCCTCCACGGGGAAGATTTATTCCTATCCAAGATTCCAATTCTTTCCATAAACTCTTGATTATCTCGCATCCAAGCATAAGATGGTTAATATCCTCAATCTCATTCGCACAGAAAACACACAACAACTGGTTAGAATCAGTAATAATTCCTCTGTTACTAAGATTTTTTCGTGTCGGTAATCTATTCAACAAAAGTCGCCAACCAAATATCAAGATCTTCAATGGTAGCTTTAATTTCCATAGGTATCCAAGAGCCAGTATCATGTTATTCTCCATCGAATATTCCTCACTTCTACGCATCCACATGTCATAACATTCCTTAACACAAAAAGAATTATCATTCTTCCTTGGCCACAAAACTACATCTTCTTCCAGACAAGATAATGTGATCTCTCCCAACAGGTTTTGAATTTCCTCAACTGATTCTTCATTTTCATTAGACTGAACAACACTGTTTTCAACGATATCCCAAGTCCATAAATTTTCAATCCAACTACCACAATCTTTTACTAGTTTGACTATGTATATTTGCACACACAAAGTAGACATTAGTAATCGGTTGATTCATAAATTGTAGATATCCCAAAATTGTGTCCATTTTCAGAATATGTGAAGGAATTATGTTGGTTATTTAGTAGAACACAATGGGGTAAAAAGTGTTGGAACAAATGCACCACAGGTTAAGGAGCAAGTTAAGTATACTATTAACTGCAAAAAAAAAAAATTAAACCTAGCATAGAAAGCCAAGTTGTGGGGAAGTTACTAAGATTCATCATAGGCTCAATAATGAAATAAAAATCAGTTTTATAAGTTATAATTAATTTCTTGAGTTCCAACTTTGTGGGGGAATTTGTCAAACCTCTAATATTCCAATAAAGGCATTTCATGGTTTAAGGTTGGGGTTTTCAATGTTGACATGGTTCCATAAGTGATTTTTTGAGAAGTGTTTAGCTTCTTACTCTTCTTTTTGGGGCGTAGCATTTGAAATGGTTCCTTAAAGCTTAATAATTTTTTATTTTAAAGTCGGGGTTATGATCATGTCTGCCAAGTTGACTCAATAATTCTTCAAATATTGCATATCTTTAGTGATCATGTCAGTCTATGTTGAACTTTCTCAGCAAAGTGACTAGTTTCATACATATCCTAATTTGTAATTTATATGGAATCAATAAATTCTGATATGTTGAAATCTTTATCATATTCATGAGAGGTACAATAGTATATATGAGTGGTTGCAAGGTTCTCCTGGTCAAAATCCACATTTTCCACTTCTGGTTTAAGGAATTATCAGTGTTCTTGTCATTATGTTTTCTCTCTGACTCATTTGTCACAAATTTGATTACATTGTATTTTGACGTTGAAGCATTTAGGTTCACCAGCTCACAAAGTATCTCAATGTTTTTTCCTTTCCCATTATATTTACAACCAAATAATCTAGCTTTTGTAGCTGGTTTGTATTTTACTCTGTTGGTCTTTTTCATTATATGTTTTTTCAATATTTGCTCTTTTGCAGGAGTTTTTATTATGACTAATGCAGTTACAAAAGATATAAAAACCAGGCTTGTTTTTATAATTTATGTCCATAAAGAATGCAACTTAGGCTTAGACTTTTTTGTAAAATGATTAGGAAAAAATGGTGTCTCAACGCTACTACCTATTGGAAACAATATCTCATGTCTCCAATACTCTTCGGGCAGCGCACAAATTCTCAGCCCAACCTGTGCCGAAGAGTGGTTTTGAGAATTTGGGTTGAACGTTTTTGTCTACGCAAATAACTTCTAAATTCTAAGATTAAGGTTCCATGATCATATAGACCTAACACTTTCAAAATCTACCTACAAAGAGAAGTAAAATTCATAGTATCATTTTGCAGCGACGTGATTCCCCATTTGCTTAGAGATTTTCATAATGGAGTTAGCTTCCCTTACAAGGCAGTAACCTTCAAAGAAGTTGCACCTTTAGCCAAATAATCCTTTCATGAAGTTTGAATTTGCATGCTTTTACACCCACTTAATATTCTGCTTCTAGTGTCATAATTGCAACTTTATCCCCATTTACAATCAGTTGAGGTAATATCGCAAATATTATTAATCGCATTGCCTAAGGAACATGTTACAATAGATGGTTGCTGAGCATTAAATGGAGGCTTAGTATTTTGTGATTGAAGGAAAGTCCATGGAATGACAACAATGGCTTTGTTTAGGGCAGTGACACCGGAAGTGATGGCGGAAAGTGACAAATTTAGGCTTGATTAAGAATGAGGTAAAGTAGAAAGTGTATGTTTTTGGTTCAAAATATCACCAGAGTAAAATTGTGATTCTTGATAAATTCAAAAAACATCTAGTTATCATATATAAATTTGTTAATGGATTTTATAAGCTCAAAAATAACAACTCAAATAAGCTATACAGATTTCATCATTTATCTTCTACCATTTAATTTTTTTTTCCTATTAATTTCATAATTTTCCCTTTCTTATGTATTGATTGAAAGTGAATAATATATTTCAAGTATGTTAAAATTACAAGCACTAATATCTTTATATAAGACTATTCTAAACTAATAGGCCTAACTAATGGACTAAAAGTCTGAATATACGATGCTACTAGTAGTAGTAAAAATAACTTATTTACAACACTCACCTTTAAGTTGGTGAATGAATATCTATCATTCTCAACTTGGAAACAATTTTTTCAAAGTTAATGTTGTTTAGCCCCTTATTTAGAAGATATGCAACGTTGTCTTGAGAAGAAACATATGGAGTGCAAATAAGACCACTATCTAACTTTTATTTGATGAAGTGCCTGTCAACTTCAATATGTTCGGTTCTATCATGTTTCACTGGATTATGGGTTATGCTAATAACATATTTATTATCAAAATAAAGTCTCATTGGTGCGTCACTCTTTATCTTCAAGTTTTCTAATATCAGTTTTAGCCAAAGCAGTTCACATATCTCTTGTGCCATTGCGCTAAATTCTGCTTCAGCACTAGATCTAGATACAACACTTTGTTTTTTATTCTTCCAAGTGACAAGATTCTCACCCAGAAAAATACAATATCCTGTAGTTGATCTTCTATCCATAACTGACCCTGCATAGTCAGTATCACTATATGCTTTAAGACTCACACTTCCATTTCGTTCAAACAAAATTCCTCTACATGGAGTTCCTTTTAAATATTGCACAATTCAGAGTGCAACTTGTAAACGAACCTCCTTTGGTTGGTGCATGAATCAGATGACTAAGCTTACAGCAAAAGCAACATATGGTCTAGTATGTGATAGGTATATAAGTTTTTTTACTAATCTTTGATACATTCCTTTATCAACCAAAATATTTTCTTTTGAGTTCCCTAATTTTACACTTGAACCAATTGGTGTACTTGGAGGCTCACATGTTGTCTTACCCTGAAGACCCCGTGTCTACCAACACATGAGATAATACTGCACCTTTACACTCCAGGGTGATGTGTAATGCCCTGTTGTGATTGCGACCCTCAGTAGTTAAATCATAATCTGTAAAACCTAGCCCATAGCTAGCATTGACATTAGAAACAACAGACTCCAATTGATTCACAGTAATCTCTTGAGGTACATAGGCCATATTCAAGACCTTCAAAGTGCCTCTCGATGAGCTGCAGAACACATAAGCAACAACAAAATAGAAATCTTTGATGGCGTTTGGTTCAACTGATCAACCACTTTATAATCACTCTTTTTGATATGCCTCATGAACTCCTCGACCTCTTTCTCAAAAGTACCTTTCTGCATAGATTCAGGAACAACAACCTCCTCTGTAGCCACCTGTTTACCCTTGGCTTTGGCTGCTGCCTCAACTTCAGCATTAGTTCTCAAAGTCTGTGGAGAAAACAAGCGTCCACTTCTGGTGAAGCCACCAAGACCTCTAACATTATCAATACTGGAACTACCCCAGCTGGAGTTTCCACTTCTTGCTTTTCTCCTTGGTAGTAAACATCTGAACCGTAGTGCCATGGGATAGCCCGCTTACTAGTATAAGGAACTGGTCCTGGTACCATAATAGTAACAAGACTCACTATATCAGGCACAATGATAGTAGCAGGCGCTGGCACTTGAATTTCATCTGGCGTAAAATAAATGGTAACAGCTGACACATCATCTTCCTTTTTGTCCCCCTGATCAAACTATAGACAACCCTCATCAATCAAATTTTGAATGCCGGCCTTCAGTTTATCACAACCATTACTCTGATTCTCACAATTAATATAACCTTCTTCACAGCCAGGGAACACTTGCCCCTTCATCAACCGAGCCTTCACAAAACTCAAAGGAGTCCTCACCCTGTTCACATCAGTTACCAAATTCAAAACTTTCCCATCTTCAATGGCGTTGACCTTTGGCACATTATGATTTGGCATGGGAT